>VZUI01053169.1:0-66473 GCA_013401135.1 Cettia cetti
TGTTTCTGATTCTTGAATGCTGTGGAAAAAAAAAAAAAAAAGGAAATTTACCTCTGCAAGTCAACATTATAAATTTTATTTATTTATACATTATTTATTTATTTATGTACTACACATTTTACATTTTGTGTGTTATTTATTGTGGATACATTTCTATGTCACAAAACAAAGGGAGAAAAAGCTACTGAGAATATAAATTTAAAAGGTGTTTTTTGACTGCTTCTGTCACTAAAAGCTAATTTTTGCTTGGCCAATGAGTGGTAGCATTCTTTAAGAAGTTTCAGTCAAACCCAGGGTTATGAATAGAAGGGGATACTGAGGGAAAAGCAGTTAATTGATTGGTGTGGGTGATAGTTACGATCACATCCTGTTTCTTTAGACTCTGATTATCACAAAATGACATACTTCAGCTAAATCAGTGAGGTGATCCAAAAGCTATAAGAAACACATGTATATTAGCACACTTACTCTATTTTTACAGGTTTTCCGTCTTCACTGAAACTGAGAATTTAAAATATTTTTAAATTTCTTGAATGACTTCTGAGTGTAACTGAATGATGTTACTAAATTATGGAACACAGCTAAAATAATTTCTGGATGCATGAACCCAAGGCTGCTGGTGGTTGGGTAGCTGCACATTCTGAAGAAGAAGGTTCATATTTGTCATGTTAAGAGAAGTGCCTTGGTGCTTTCAAGGGTGCAGAAACAAATTCCATCCTACATTTCACTTGCTTTGGTTCCCCAGAAACTGACCATGATCCCTGTCCAGCACCTACTCACAGATTGAACAGGGGACATGATAGGAGAACTGTTAATTTAATTTATATTACCCTTTAATAAAATTATGTTTGTTATTAGATATTTTTTTTAGAATCTTCAGGATCTATAGCCTGTAATTGATTCAAAATACTTGCTCTTGTATCCTTGTTTTTGACAATCAAAATAAGTATGGAGTTTATAGCAAGGTTAGTAGACTTTGGCATTGATCAGAGTCCCAAGGGGCAGAAAATACATGAAGTACAAGGCTCTTTCATAAACTGATAAGATCCTTTCCATTTCTTTCTCAATTACATCACCCTTACAAGATAGGCCCTTAAAATGTCCTCTTTTTAATTTCCTTCTCTGAGTCTTTTAATTAAATTAGACAATCCTGTGCATTAGGCTAGAAAGAAGTTGTGAATACCTAGAGCCTTGCAGCAACAAGGAGGTAAACATGAAAAATCTCGATATTAGCATTGAAGACACTCTTCATGTGTGTGAAATTTTTCCATGAAGAAGATTATTAAGAAACAATACTAATATAACCATATTATTGTCATTTAAACAAATTATTTACAGATCAATTCAATCTGGAATGTTTTTGGTAACATTGAATTGCAGCACCATCTTCTTTCAGTTTACTGGGATCCATCCTCTCGATATCTCCTCCTTTAGCAACTTTGTGGAAATGTCTGTTCACTGAGACAAGATTTCATGTAGGTTATTGATTTTGATTTGTATATTTGTATATACATTTAAAGTGTTTTTCTCTAGATCTCAGAGATTTGGAATGGAATCCTGTAGCTTATCCAAACAAGAATTTCATATGCAGAAATGAAACATGAGATTCCATCTAAGTTCCTATAACTTTTTAGCTTCTTGGCTGCAAACACACATCCTGTTTGATAAGGGTACAACTGGAATGTGACAATGACGCAACCTGAATTAGAAATCTGATGTCTGAAGCAATTAATGAAGGTTTGTCTTAAACAGAGCTTTTCAAGGACTGGTACTTCTCTGCAGTCACTTTCCCTTGCTAACCCAACAATAGATGAATATCCAGTCATATCTTCATCTCATTCAAAAAAATGAACCCTCTTGCAATCAAGTGGATTAATATAATCACTGGCACCATCAGATTACTTTACTTAATTCACCAGCATCCACTTGCTGTTGCTGAAGCTGGGTGGTGACTCTAATTTCTGCTCCTAGATATTCTGGGAAAAGCCTTAAAATAAGGTGAAAATAGTGTATTTTTATTTTATGCTCTGTTTTGCATATCCCACTTGCTACATGGAAATGGTGCTGAAACATAGAGCACTCACATAGTACCTCACAAATAGAAATAGGGCATGGCTTAGATTTGGCAAGTTGGCTCAAAAAGAATGTGTATTCAAGGGACAGAATAATTATTTTTGGATAATGAGGGAAGACAGAAAGTTGTATTCAATGCTTCTTTGTGATTCCTGCAGTCATGGGTGCAATATCTGTGGTCTGGCTATGCCACAGGTCCTGCTTTGGTCTGTAGCACAGTACAACATCAATTTGTCATGCTCATATCATGGCAGGGTTTTTTTTTAACACCTGGTCTTTACCCAGGTGACCCAGGTCAAGGTTAGAGCCAGACTCAGATCAAGAAAAGTTTACACATCTGCTTCATTGACTGTGTGTGCTCTTGTTTGAGGGTTCCTCTAAAACGTCTTGGTAAAACACACCTGACTTCACAACACGTGTAGATGAGCTGCTCTAACCATTGTCCTCCAAAGTAGGAGAAAACCCCCTAACAGTGAGAAGAAAAAGCAACCAGTATTTACTGCGACACTGAAGTGATTTTATAACCTTCTTTAGCCTGCTGGAGAGGAAGAAAATGAGTATAGCACACTTCAATGTCCATAATTACGTGTCCTATGGAGGCTTTGTGTTATGCAAGCTGCAAAGGTGGGAAGAAGCTTTGCATAACTTGATGCATTCCATACAGAACTAATCAATTCACTCAGATGTATAAAGAAGAAGCTACAAAGACACCATAAATAAGCATTCACAAAGGAAATGATGTATTGATTTTAATCAAAGGAATTTTCTTCTGTGACATAAAAATGCAGTTTGGTATCTGTTCAGTGAATTTTGTCTTTTACCAAAAAAATACTCTATGATTATAATAGTCAGTTATCTCATTAATGATTCCTACCTAAGCCTGCTTGCATCCTTCAGGCAACCTGGAAAGAAATTAAAAACAAAAATTTAAAAATTGGGTGTCTATATCAGTATTCCCAGAAAAGCATTTCTCTTGTAACATAAAACAAAGGGGTGTAAGCTCTTAAATATGTTAAAATGTTTCAAGGCCCTTTCACTCCTAGTTTTGAAGAACAAAAGAATAGACAGTGCAATGCCAAGGGGAAAGGAGGAGTGAAGACCAGTGACACAAAAGACAGAGTTTGTTTGCAGACTTGAGCTGAAAACCTGATTATGAAACCCTAAGAGTGCATAAAGAAACCAGAATGACCTAGAAATAAGCATCACAGAGCCATGACACCTAGGTGTTGCTCAAACTGTAAGACACAATAAGGCTGGGGGATCCATATGTAGTATGTGTGGAGGAGCACAAGATACACCCAGGAGCTTCCCTCTGCTTTGAACAGAGCTTGATCACATGGCAGAGGGACTAATAGTGTTAAAATAAATGACATTTACCTTTGAAAGTTTTTTTTTAGTGTCGCTTTTAACTTGGCACCATGGTCCATATTGCTGTAAAAACAAGGGACTTAATTCCCTCTTGGGCCTTGTTATCGTTTCATGTAGAGGTATTTGTAATCAAACTCTCATAATCAAGGAATTAAAGGTATTGCTCACTGCACGCCCTTCTGGGGTTCTCATGGACAAAAGGGTCTTAGGAGGACACCAGGAGAGCACAGGGCAAATGTGGTGTAGTTACAGTGTTCTGTGTGGTGGGAGGACACCCTTATTCTTTATTGAGCTGGCACTTATGTGAGTCTTGTTCATCAACTCCCCTAGAGATGGCTCCCAAACTTCAATGTAGTTTACAACAGAATAAAGACAAATACACTAGTGAAACAGGCAGCCACCTTCTCCTGCTCTGAGTGGACCTGAAACTTAAAGATATTGTAGAAACAATAACATGTTCTTTCATTACAGCAGTAGCTTAAGAGAAGTCTGAATGCATTTTCTGCCTCCTTCCTCCCCGCTGCAATTCTTTGTCTTTATGTCTTTGGCCCTAACTGGCTTCTTTTTTTTTTTTTTCTTTTTTTTTTTTTTTGTCCTAATCCTGATTTTTCTACATGTAGTTTCTCATCTGGCTCCCATTCTTACACCACTCAGTTGTTACTTGTGTGGCAAACGAGCAAAAAACTTGGCTGTTGTTGCTGGGGTTAATGTGGAAAAATAAATCTCACGTAATGCCAGTGTGGATTTACTTCTCATTCTTAATGGCATCAGCAGATGTTTGAGGAATCCTAGACTTCCTGAGTGCCTCCATAGCACAGCTGGCACCTCTTGGTGAGGTCCTGGAGGTGGGGGATGTGTGTGTTGTATCCTTACACTTTGATTTACGGACACTTCTGCCTCTGGATGGGGATTGTTCTCACCCTTCTCACTCAGCCCCCGCCACATCCCACCGTATCAGGTTCAGTGCTTTTGCCATTTCTTCTTCTGCCCTTTCATGGCAGCACCTTGAGAGGGTTTTGCTTTCAGTCAAGCTCTCAGCACCTCTCTCTGTTGGGAAGGTTTACTCAAATATCAGTTATCTCTGACATATTCAGCATTTCCACTGTGTGTGCCAAAGCTCTTGAGATGCAGCTCCCATAATGAATAGTATTGTGTGGATGACTGGCTCTCTCATCTGTCATGGTGGGAACCACCTCTCTTGATACTGACAACCCAAACCACATCCTCAGCCGTGATGGATACTGCTAAATATAAAATTAATATTAAGAAAACCTTCAGTGTGCTACAGTCAACTTGTACTGTCAATGCACGTCACCAGGTGAATCAAGGGGCAGGAGGAACAAATCTGCCATGAACTAACACTCAGCTTCCCAGCACAAATTCCCTGTGGTTTCTGCTGGGGCATGGAGACAAGTCCATGAATTTTTGAGATATTTTGGCTTTCATGATAAGTCCTTTCTTTCACAATACTGGAGATAGAAATCCTCTTAGTACTCTACTCTTTCTTCACAAGGAAGTCACTCTACTAATATCTGCTTTAGATGCTGACTACTTTAGACACTGGTAGGTTGCTTGTGTTTTGGGCTTTTTTTAGGAGTAGCCCTTAGTGGCACTAAATTTAACAACTAACAACAGCATGAGCCTCACACTTGATAGTTCAGGCTATGGTGACAGCTTTTAGCAATTTGGAAAATCCCACAGGACCCAAAGTGGCACTGGCTGCTGTCTTCTTTGCATTTAGTTTTCTGCTTTGTCAGTTTGTTCTGTGGTTGCAAAAGTATATCAAGAAATCCAGGTTTAACCAAAATAAAGTAGTCACACCTTCCTCCCATTCTTTAAAGTAATGTCCCCAGAAATAAGCCTGTTAACTGATGATAATCTATTAAAAAAAAAAAAAAAGGTATTCAAAAGTCTAAACTGAAAAGGAAAAGAAGGATGATACAGATATTCAGCACTTCTTGGAAGAAATTACTATTGTAACACAGTCAGTCAGGTTTTTTTTTCCTCTTCTTTTAACTTACAGTGCTCAAGGCACCCTCCAAGGGCCTTGAGAGGGTGTTGTGATGCTCTTCTCACACATGCTCTTCAACAGCCCTTTTACTACAATCAATCATTGAAAAATATTTTTTTGTGATTCAGTCTAATGCTTGGAGGGAGCTGCAGAGATAGAAAAGGCTATTGGCACTTGAAAATATTAAATGGAGTACCCATGTGGGAAAGCTCAAAATGTAATGGGCATGGACTGGGTTTTGTTTTGTTTTTTTTTTTTTATTTCTCCACATACAAAAGCAGAGAAAACATGATGTGAGAAAGCTGCAAGAAATTTTTCCCTTTCTCATTTTTATGTTATCTGCTGTCACCAGGATATGTAAATAGTTTAAGGTAAAAACTGCTATAGATTAAAACCCAAAACTTGTGCATCTTGGCCCCTCCTGTATGCTGCCCATAACTGGCTAGGGTGAAGTGTGCACTGGAAGTCTAGAAAATAAATATGGGAAAATTTTTATGACGCTTTGATTGAGGTGAAGAGATTCTTTCCTTGCCTAAAAAACAGGTCAATTACCAAAAGCATTGCAAAGCCCTTCCGATTGCACAATATATTGATTATCTACTGACAGAATTTATCATCTGCAGAGTTGAATTTGAAGTTTTATGTTAAAAATTAAATATGTGTTTATGTGGAGATTTGATGTGTTGACTTGGCTCTTCAGTCTTTACATGTTTTTCCCTTGGTATTTGGGTAGTTATCCAAAATATGGTAAGGTCTGTTGCTACTTCCTGCAAGCCATCACACATCCATTAAGGGATGCTGAGAAAACCATTCCTTTCCTCTCTCACAGGTAGAGAAAAGAGGGGGTTTAGCCTGGGCAAGGGCTGTTTGAATCCTTGTGTGCCCTCCTCTCTCTTTCTCCCCTTGCTACTGCCACCACCCTTTGTACACAGTGATAACGCAGGCTGCAGGAGGTTCCAGCTTGAAATAATCTGTCTCTGATGCTGCTAGCTGGGGACACGAGGGAAGCTGAAGCTGGTGGGGGGAGTCAAACACAAAGTGTTGGTTCATCTCCAGGAAGTGGGAGACTGTACAAGGAGGATATCTAGGACTAGAACACCCTGGGCTGGATGCCTGGGGTGACAGCTTCCAAGCAGAGGGAGCTGCCAAATGTAGGAGGTGAGGATGTTATGTGCATAATCTCTTCTCTTCTTTAGCAGCTATGCACTTTCCTGCCCTAAAGCTGGAAGAATTGGTTTTCCTTTCTGCTTCAAGCAGACCTTTTTGAGTAGATAAATCTACTAGAACTTTAAAAAAAGAGAAAAAAATAAAACAAGAAAGAGAAAGGAAACAGGGGGGGAAAAAAAGCAACCAACAAACACATGCAAATGGACTAAGTTAGAAATGCATATCCCATCTGCTTCGTTCATTTTTAGAATAAGGTTTTCATACCTTGTTCTTCTCTTTTTTCATTAGTTGAAATAGCACTGCATTGTTGGCCACCTCAGCACCACAGACAAACTAAATAACTATCCTGAGCATATGGAAAGTAAAATTTAAGGAAACAAACCTGGTTCTGCCAGAAATATCTTTTGTCTGTCTAAGGAACAGAACTCCTAACCTGCTTTTTGCAGTATAAGGGAAGGCTTTAAAATTTGTTGGCCATTATCCTGTAACCTTGCATCACTACGTGTCCAGGAGCCCTGTGGCCAGGAGTGGACATGGTGGCACTGTTGGGATCTCATATGGCTCACTTCTCTGCCACAGCAGTGGAAGACCCTGAGGGAGCAGCTGTAGGAAACAATTAGCAATTATTTAACCGGAGTCTGAACACACTTATTGGAAATGACCTGGGAGTCCCAGCTGATGGGGGTTAAATATGAGCTCATGGTGGGCTCGTGCTGGGAAATCAGCACTTCATGGGCTGGGTGAGGGGGAGAGTGGGGGGCTGTCATCCCAGCCCTGCACAGGGGATGAGGCCACGCCAGGGGTGCTCCCCAGGCTGGGTGGGGCACACAGAGATGGCAGATCCACTAGGGGCAGATTGAGCTGTTGTGACAAATTACAGCTTGAGAGGCTCAGACTGGACATCAGGAAAAAAAACCAATTACTAGGAGTATAGTGCAACACCAGAGTAGAGTCCTTGTGGGGCCGTGGAGTCTTTGTTCTTGGGAATTTTCATGACTTGGCTGCACAAAACCAGGGGTGGCCTGATCTATCATGGCAATAATTCTGCCCTCTGTGGGAGATTGGAGAAGACTCTTTCTGGTGTTCCCTTCTGAATAATAACATTTCTGAAGTTTTATGATGATTTCTGGAAGGTTTGAGATGGGTGTTTTTCTGATGCACAAGGAAAATGTGTCTCTGGTTAATGCACTTCATAATTATATAATTATCCTAGACACCCTACAGTAACATCTGATTGGGAGTCTTTTCTTCTCTTTTTGTCCTAAAACATGGTTGAAAGAGGGGACAAAAGCAACCACTTATTAATTTATACAAATAAGTGATTGTTTGAACCATTGGGCTTCAATTTTGTTGATCAATACTCTGGAAATAGAACAAATTTACCATCTTTTAGATTGCGTTGACCACAGATGAAGAGTTTAATGTTTACAGACTTTCAATCATGTTTTACTCTCTGTTAACATTTAAAAAAATTTCTATGTATTGTTTTGGATAAAACAAAATTTCTTCTGATACCCCTTGAGAAATATAATTGTCACTGGAAAAGATCAGTTCTTAATATTTTACTAGGAATATAAATTGCATCCTTATTGAGTAAAGTCTGGTGAAGGGATTAAGAAAAGGAACAAAATACATTAATTGTGGGAATGGTTGTCCTGTGTAGTCCAGAAAAGTCTGGTGAGTGAAGTCAAAGCATCTTTTAGCTAAATAAAATATGCAGCAGTGAATACAAGGGGTGTGAATTCTTTGTATGATCTAGGTATACCCTGGGAAGAGTAAAAGCAGATTACAGATTGGGATTTAGATTACAAATTTAAGCACCAAACATCAAACAGTTTAGTGATTTTTTTTATAGAAAGGCAATCAAGTCTCTTAATGAACTTATCAGTAATCAAAATACGTCTTTGGAGTTTTGAACAAGTGTACATATACTTTCTAGAGCACATTTTTCAAGCGAGAGCTCAGAATGTCTGATTACTACAAATTATCCATATGTATGTAGGATTTGTGTCAGTACTTCTCATGCCACCAGAGAATGGATTTCCATTGAGCTTTCCCCTGTGGAAATCATAAGTCTGAACATGAGTATTATTTTTATTTTGAGATAAAATTAACTTTGTGCTTATAGGATAGCTTCAAAACTATGGTGTGCTCAAACATCAGTAGCAGACCTGAGAAACACCCCATTGTTCTTGTAATTGGGACAGCCAGAGCCAATTAATACGGCAGGCTGACTCAACTAATCAAAGAAAACAGTTTTGGCTTGGGGAGTATAAAGGTCCTTATGCAAATATTGATTTACATATCCATATCTATATCTTATACACATGCAGAGATTTTCACTGAGTATCTCTATTAATAATAACAACATTTCTGTGAGAAAAAAAAATAAAATTAATTGGTGGGATTTGGAGGCCCTGCATCTATCCTGACAGCTTAACATGGTTGTAGTGCTTTGAACTGCCTAAGTGTGCACTTTCCTTCTGCTCGTTCATCAGGACCCTTTGAAGTTGCTGTTAAACGAGAATCTTGTTCATAGGCCAGTTTATGACTTTGCATAGATATAAATGTTCTCCTTAAAACACACATGTTGGAATTCATGTTGCTGGTGAGGTGATGAACTTTTCAGAAATACTCCTTTAAAAAGTGTCCATGGAAGCACTGAGCTCCCAGTGTGTAGGTGGTACAACATCTGTGTGTTGTCACACATTCAAAGCCATGTTACGTGGAATTCATTGAAGCAATTTTTTTTTATATACAAAAGATTGTAAATTAAGGCATTTGATTTGTTTTTTACATAAAATGTTGTATTAATTTAAATGTCAGAAATTTATATGAGATGACACTTTGAAAAAAAATCTGTAATAAACAGCTCTCTTTCCCCGATGCAACTGATAGGATGAAGTAGAATGAAAGGAAGCACAATCTTGAACTTCTTCATACATGAAAGGCAATCTGTGATTATCACAAAAAGCTGAATCTGTGATTATCTCAGGTTTTCTGGGTTTAGATCAGGTAAACCAAGGAGAATAACTTGGGGGAATATCTTTTCTTTGTTAACTGTGGTAAACCCAGCTGAGCAACTGTCATGAATATCAGTGGGAATTATGGTTTTAATTCATTGTATATCTCAAGGAGACCAGTTGTCTTCTGAGAGCTTGTGTATTGTCACATGTCCAGTTCCCAAAAGGTAAATGAAATTTTCCTTGTTCAGACATTCACAGTAGCCAAGATTCTGAGAAATTCAGTAGATTTCTTGCTGAAAGGGGATTCACATTGGAAAAATACCAAAGGAAAGCAAAAGGAAAGAAAATTTCATAAAGTGGCAATGTTTTGATATTTTTTTCTACCTTCCTTTCTTTGATTTCAAGACTATTTTACTGGCAATTAAGAATTTTTGTCTTTTGGTTACAATGAAACAGTGACCCAATTTCCATTGGTAAAGTTACAATATTGTGAAGTCATTATCGATGTCTTAATAGAGTTGAAGGTGACAAATCAACCTCTTGAGGCCAAAGTTGATTCTTTAGATCAGAATTTGTATCTATTTCATAGCGCATTGGAGGTGAAGATTGTCTTGCCTTTGTATTTTCTATGCCTGGTTAAATAAATGGAAGATATTACGTTGAAAGACTCACACTTTAGAGCCTTTTACAAAAGGCTATTTGGGTTTGCTGAACTTCAGTAAAGATCTTGCCATTTCCCCTTGCTTCTTCAAGGATGGAACTGTGGTGCATGCCTTTCCAAAAAGCAAGGTGCCGTGTCTGTTTCCCTCCATCCAATTCTTCTCCCTGAATCCCTCTGACTGCACCACTTGAGCTTCTGCTTAATTGTTCTTTTTAGACAAACACATTTACTGTATCCGAGTGCATTACTAACAAGCCACAGGTCTGCACCAGATGGGCAGGTGAAAAAGTGATTATGAGGTGTGTGATGATGGTTCTGTATCCATAATACATTCATCCCAAGGTTTAGTGGCGCATCTGTTATGTATGTTGTTTTTCTTTTTTACTGGTACCCTTAGAGATATTTAAGCAGGTGATTCTCTACAACTAAAAGACGATAAAAGAGAAAAAAAGTGAACAAGGGGTCTTTAAGGTGGCACTGCCAAGACAGCGAGACAGGCATATTGCTGCTATAATGCCCCTCAGCAGCTCATGTAAGATTCGGATGAATATAACAGTGTAATCATTTTCATTAGCAGGTTTTGGATTGATACTTGCTTGCATATTAATGCTGATTACCGAGTCCTGAATTTATCAGGGTGTAGCTGAACGAGCTGGTGCCATATCGAGGAAGGAGTGAGGTGGGAAGCACGACCTTACTTTGTCTCTGTTCTGCAAAAAGGCTCGGAGGGCTGGCAAGCCCCAACCCGATCCAGGTGTTTGAATTCCCCACATATTCATCTGTGCCTAAACTTTCAAATGGCATGTGTCTGGAGAGGGCATTTTAATGCAATGCCTCACTCCTCAAAGCAGGCGTAGCTCAAGTTTTTAAAGAGGAAAAAAAAAATCGATTTTTAAGGTGTTTTTAATTAAGTCGTTGCTGATAAGCAGCTTCATGTAAAACTGTTTTTTCTATTTTCCCCCCATCAGTTATTCATTTGTTTTTTATAAAACAACTCTGCAGAAGCTTTAGTGGTGCCTTTGTTTAGTACCAATTACAAAAAGGATTTCATGCAATTGAGATGTTTTCATTTAAAAACATGGAGATTACACATGCAAATTCCTTGCTGAAAATGGGGAAAAGCAGTAAGGTATCCTTGGTTAACTTTTTAGTTATTTAAAAGTAGCTTGTTGGAGATTGAATATTTCTATGTTTCACTAGAGCTTTTAAATATAAAAGAGATATGAGACTATATCTGACACCATCAGGCATATTATATTAAAATTTATGAACAACTTCATCAAAAACCACTTTCCTTCTCCTGCATAGAGACAGATTTGTTCTGACATAAACGTTACATGGCTGGTTGCAGCCTCAGATTAATGCGAAGACCCTGGCGATTCCTTTTAGACGTTATTTTATGAAATAATACCTGTCAGCTGCTGCCTGATCCCAGAAAAGGGGGCAGGTTTTCCAGGTCATCCTGCCATCTGTCAGCTAAAGCTCATCTGTCCCTCCACATTACCACCTGATCTGTGCTAACAGGCCTCACAGGGAGCCCCGCTTCATTGGCCCAGTGGGAGCCCGGCAAAGAGACTGCGCGAGGACATCACCTGTGATTCCCAGATTTAATTACCACTGAAGTGATGAAGATGTGCACACAGATTGAAATGCATTTGAATAAATGCATGGCTCCGATAGGAGGGTTTTGCCCTTTTTTCTCTTTCTATCTTCCCTTCTTTTCCTTTTTTTCCTATCTTTTCCTTTTCCCCCTTTCATTCCTCATTTTTTTCCCTTTTGTACTTCTCTCCTTCAGCCCCTCTTTTTCCTTTTCTTCCTGTCTCTTTCTTCCCTTTTTTCTTTTTTTCCCTTTCCCTCCTTTCCTTTCCTTTCCTTTCCTTTCCTTTCCTTTCCTTTCCTTTCCTTTCCTTTCCTTTCCTTTCCCCTTGTCCATGTTTCCCAGCAGGCATTGTGCAAAATACACATGTACACACGAATATTTCTGTACAAAACTTGAAAGACAGTGTTTAACAACCAAATTAGATATAAATATTGCTGGAATTTCCACAAATGAGCTCCCAGAAAAGGAAAAAAAATTCCTCTGTTTTTTGCATGTCCTTTCACCACAAACACAATTATTTGCTGGAAAGGTGCTTTACTGTCAAACTCTAAAGCTTTATTGATTGTTTCTAGATGGGAAAATCGGGTTGCATTGTATTTCCAGCTTGTTCCCTCTGTTCCAGAGCTGGCAGGTACCTGGGGTGCCTGCCCAGGGGTCAGGGTGAGGTTTGCAGTGGGGCTGGGGGGAAGGAGGGCACCGGGACCGCCCGGACCCGGCGCTGACCGCGGGCTCTGGCTTCCCCCCGCAATCAATAACGCGGCACAAAAGTTATTACAGGTCTGGGCCTTTTTGACTTCAAAGCTGCTTAGGCGGTATGTGGCATTAATTCCCTCCTGTACAAAAATGTAGCTGATAATCGCCAGGCTGAGGGGAGGATTTAGGACTAGAACAGCAGATTTCCTCACAGATTACAGCCTAAAACCTGGTTTCTTGGGATAAACCGGGATAATTAACTGTAGTGAAATATGTTACCTTTGTGGAGTCGTACCCGGGTGACTCTTGGGTAAGGTATGAGTGTTGGTGTCCTGGTGCCAGCCTTTATGGATGCATCACTTTAACCCTGGTGGTGAAGACTTGTCGGGAGATAATTTAGGCAGCTGAAACTTGTGAGGCACCACGAGCTTTATTTATGTCCTCACTGCCTTTGGGTCAATTCCTTTAATTCAGAGCTCACCCCTCCATCACCACGGGGGACTGCTCTGAGCATCCCTGCCCTATGGAGTGGCTGCTTACTCCTCTAGCACCCAGGTCTCTGAGATGAAGGAATTCTAACATGCTGATAATATTCCTGACAGAAATTTGTTTGAATTTCATGAAAAAAGTTGCCAGAGGTGTGAGACATTCAGGTGTTCCTTGATGGTGCCACCACATGGCAAAGTCACCCACACAGGTGGATAATATGTGTACTTGGGCCTGTATATATCTTCAAATCACTAATAAGAAACAAACAACAAAAAAATGCTTTCAGCCTGAAATTTGGAGTTACAATCCTTAAGTGACAGTTTCTTTCCCTGTTGTCAAAATGTGCCCTGTAACTGAAACTTTTTGTAGCTGTAGTCTGGGAGGTTGCCTGTGATTCTCCAAAGGATGGTGTAGACATTTATGAAGCTGTCATTTTTGTTCTAATCCTAAAGTAAAGTTCACATATCACCCCAGTGAATGCACTGCCCAGATCTCCAGATGTCCTTGTGTCAAGAAGACACAACATCCAATTCATGTTTTATATTTTTTACAGTGATTATTTTATGTTTTAATGATCTCTATTGAAAACCAATGGTTTACTTTTCATTTAAAATTCATTTACTTTAAAAACACAGTGGAAAATCATTTATTGCAATGCAACTAAATGAACGTAGAAAAAATTAGGAAATTTCAGTGTGCTTTTAATCTGGAAATTTCAAGTAAAATGTTTTATCAGTGGCCAGTATAACTACAGAGGAGCTGGTTTTAAGTGTATAAAGCCCAGTATAAAAGCAGTGTGTGCTAAGGTCTCATTTTCTCACCTCTCAAGACTCTTGTACTTCATTTTCTGTTAGTAAAAACCAAATAACAGAATATTAAGAGTCATTTGAGGTCATAATTAAAGTTCTTTGACATCTGCCTTTTTTCCATTAGTCACGACTACCAGATGTCCATGTCATGGGAATTGAAAGTTATTAGTCTAATCATGTTTTTAATAAAAAGTAACAGAAACTTGTGTATTTTAAAGTCACTGGGAATAGGCTTGCCAGGCTAAAAGAACTTTCAGCATTGATTCCCTTTATTTTTTTATATCTGTCTGATGTTTTTATGTTATTGTTTGCTTTATTGGTGCAGGGTTCTGTTGTTCTAGCCTGTGCATTGCTCAGCCAGTTTGACCCCATTGACATTGAATGACCTGAGTTTTGGGCTCATTTTGTTAAACTGAATATATTTTATTCCAGTTTAACAAAATGATATATATATAATTTTTATATTTAAATATATATAAACTGCCACTGTGACTATAGTGTTGTTCTGTTACCTGTATATTGATCAGTTTTATTTTATAGAGCAACTACAGTAAGAGCACTATGGGTTTAAATTGTCTTTATTTCTGCTCTCGTGTTCTTGCTGTATTGATTTGACTTTTTATGCATTGCTTTCCTCCTACCACATTAGCACCCATTCACCAGCTTAATGATCATGACACTACAGAGTACAGTATATTGGCTTGTTAAACCATTTCCATCATATTAATTTCTACTTATATGTAGTACTGACCTATTTTTACTGTGCCACTTCCAAAATTGTCTTTCTTTACCCAATGCTGGCTGTCCTCCGTTGCTATAAGCATCCCTAGTTTTCTGTAGCTCTATTTTTAATAGCTTTTTTGTTTTGTTTTGTTTCCCCTTCTCTCATGTGCCTCAGATTCCTTTTTTAGCCTTTTTTTTTTCCCCCTGCACTTTTACTATGCTTTAAAACTAATGAGGATGCTTAATGTTATGAGCCACTCTATTTAAATACACAAGTAGAATTTTTCATATTTTTCTTTGTCCTTATACTGGAAATTATTGGTATCTTGAGCTACGACCTTCCTTGAACTTTCATTCTTAATACTTTCTTAATTCCTCCTTTGTTTCCATGTGTCTCTACATTGTCATCCGTGTTGTGCATTGCATTTTGTCATTATATTATGCCACTTTGTTTGTCCTGGAGACAATAGAGACAGGTACAGAGAGCTCTAAAGTTCATCTGGTTTTCAGCTGTGGGAAGGAAAAGGGGGAAAAGAGAAGCTTTCAAAGGGAGATGGAGCAGGGGAAAAGCTTGGACTACCTCTCTGCTCTCAGGCATAGAAAGTGATGACTGCAGGAGGACTGAGGATGCTGCACAGTGCCTGGAACCACATTTTGTGCTGAACATTTGGTGGCAGCAGGAACTAAATTGCTTGTAACTTTCTTTGGAAACAGTGTCTTCAGTGCTGCTGACTGGGATACGGAGAGGGGATTTTATGGACAGAGTTTGAGACGTGCTCCACACTTTCATAGCAACATGTTTGTCGTTAATATGTTTGGGCTTTTTTCTCCTGTTTTTATTCCTCCCTCAGCCTTTTCTTTTTTGTCAGTCAGAAATCACAGCCATGCTTAAATGGTGAAAAGCAAAACTTCAATCAGTACAGAGAGCTTGTACTGATTTGGAGATTGGACTTTCCTCACATATCTCCAAGGAAATTCTTTGTCTGTGTTGGGCCATGGGTGGGTTCTGATTCAAGGCTGTGGTTATTTAACTCTTTTTATGGCCTGACAGGTTCACCTCACCAGGAGGCAATTCAGGATAAGCCTGGTATTATAATATCTTGCTTTTCCAAGCCAAGCTAGAGGCAGAGCTGAGTAGGGAAAAACCTAGTCTGATTTTAGGGACAGCCTGCCTGACAGTGTGGAAATTTGGGATGTGCTCAAGCTACTCAGTTTCTACTTTATGATGTGGAAAGGAAATATTCGTTGCTGAATTTTAATTTTTTTTCCTAATTCATGAAAATGCAAAATAGTAAATCTAATAAGTAAGGTTTAAGTGTACTTTGGCCATGAAACAAACTTTTCTGAAATATGAAATGAAAAGTAACATCACACTCATCACTATCCTGTTTTAAATTTAAACCACTCTGCCTTGCATAATCAATTACTTACAGAAAATTGTAAAGCCCTTAAAATTCTGAAATGGTTTCTGGCATTTAATTATATAAGATTTTTGACCTGGCTAGGCAGATAATGTTAACACAGCTTTAATACTAAACAAGACTGAACATGTGTGTGCTTGACTTTTATTAAACTCCTACTGAAGAAACAGATTAATTGGAGGCTGATTCATTGGTGAACAGGCGTTAAAGACAGAAGGACCTTCTCACATTTTGTTCTGTTACCCAGGCTTATGCCATCTCAGGTTGGCAAGGAGATCCCAACTGTAGTGTTTTGAAATGTAACTGAAAGAAATTTTAGAATAACAGGTGCAAAAAAAAAAAAAAAAAAAAAAAAAAAAAAAAGAAGAAAAAGAAAAAAAAAGAAAAACCAAAAAATCCCCCACCAACCCCTCTACACACAAGAAAAAAAAAAAAAAAAGCAAAGTGAGTCATTTTCAAAATGCTGCTCTGATTCCTTTCTATTCTCTTGTGCCAAATGACCACCTGACACCTCTCTGACACAGGTATTGCCCAGATAGGTTTTCATTAGTGATGTTAAAAGTGTAAATGGGATCATGGGAGCCAGCAGCTGTCGTGATGATTTCCTACATGATTATTACTTCTCCCCCGCCTTAGAACAATTTTTAAGAAGATGTGTACAAGCTGTGATTAAACCACTTCAGCTTAAGCTCAAAGTAAATTGAAAAAGTCCTTCTTAAAGCTCTCATTTAACAGTGCTTTACATCCATCTGTAAAATCAGAGCTTTGCTTGCGAGCACCCTCAGAATAGCCCACTTTCCACAAGGTAGCAGAGGTTAAAAATAAAATAGCAAGAAATCCGTGGCAAAGCACATGTGAGATTAACGGGGTGAAAGTACTGGAGTGGAGAGCTGTTTTCTTCTGTCTGAGCTCCTCGTTCTCTCGCACAACCCCCAGTCTGGAAATCTTAACACTGACACTTTTGTACAGATCGGTTTGTTAGCGATTTCAGATTTTAATTCAGCACCCTCGCTTGATTATTACTGACATTTCTTTTCTGTAATACTGGGAGAGAGAGAGAGAGAACATGTATAAACAGATTTTTGCATGAGCTAGGTGGTGCGCAATTTTGATACCGGCTCCCGAAACTCGAGAGAAATGCTTTTGCTTTCAAGGTGTATTTCTGGGATTAAAAAAAACCCCAGGGAGACTATGATCTGGGAGGTTCAGCTGTGCTCTTTGGTAGCTCCAGGTGGAATGCTGCCGATTTCTGGGTGTTTGTGGGAAGCGGGAGACTCTCCTGGCTTTATTTGGTTCTTGTGTGAAAGTGGGAGAAATGAAAGTATTTTGACAATTACCCATTGAGCTTTTCACTTCATTCAAATCTGCAGCGCAGTGCTGAAGTTGGTGAGTGGGTGTGCAAGGGAGAAGCAGAAAAACAAAAACACGTACTATAAAAGCAGGCTAAAAGCCTGCACAGTTCCCTGCAAATTCAGATCTCTGCACTCAGTAAAGTCCTACATTTTAAAACCATCTATTCCTCTGTCTTCATCACTCCTGAACATTAAATATACTGGTAAAAATTAACCTCTGATGTAAATCACTTGGATTTAAATGCATTATTCAGCTATATTTATGAAATAGCTCGTGTGTTATGTTTTATGAATGTTTATTTTCCCCTTACAATCCAAAATTGATGAAACTAAATACCATAATGAAATTGTGAGCTCAATTATGTTCTCTTACAGGTTTATATGTACACTTGTGCTCCTTGATGTACAACAATAGCAAAAAAATATTTGGGGAAATATTTATTACAGCTTTTTTCAGGATTAAGGGAGAAATACCCTTTTTATGTTTTAGTTATTAGTTCATTATATCTGGCATTCTACAGGTAAAAACATCAAAGCCTAAATCGAAAGCTTAAAAAAACACTAAAAGGAATGTACTTAAAACAAGGTTCTTATCTAATGTTGTAGCTCAGCATATTTTCTGGCTTTCTAAATATAATTTATGAACTGATTTTTCAGCTGTACATATAAAGTCCCTGAGCTGTATTACAAAAATTTAATATAACAATACAACACATGCACAGGCAGTTTAAAAAAGGTATCTCCATGGCTATATATCATAATAAACTTTCTTAATATTTGCACTGCAACAGCTGATTTCTGGTTTTGTTGGTTTTGTTTTGTTTGATTTTTTTTTTAGTGCAGTAGAACTAAAGCACAATAGCTAAAAGGTGAACTTTTTTTGTATTTCAACATTCCCAGCCTGGTAAAACTGTTCCGCTTGCTACATGATGTTATAAATATCAAGATTAGTTTCTTCTAAAATTACCAGTGCCAGCTGCATTCAGTTTCCCATTTTCTATAGTATTTTGTTACTAATGTTCTCAGTTTAGTGCAAGGGGTTTAAAAATCAAATTACTCACAAAAAATTCCAATATTAAAAATCTGTTTATATGTTTCCCATGTATTTTAAATATTGTACATAAATCCATTTTCCTTGCTGACTCAAATACTCCCACTAATATCACTGTTCTCCCTGCCTTTTAGCCCAATATGCTCCCATATCAACAATAACCATTTTAATTTCTTCCCTGGTGCCCAGTACCTACAATTTGGATAACTGACAAGCATTAAATTATCTGTAGCAGTGACAGGTCTGTGTGTGCCTATAGATTTTTCAGACATGGAGGCATAAATATGCACCTATAGCCTGTTTTAAAAAAAAAAAATGTACTGCACTGTATTTTGAATGAAGTGGTCCAGCATATATATTATTCACATTTTTAAGAATTTAATTGAATCATGAACTGTATTAGTAATGCAGGAAAAACCAGCAATTTCTGCCGTCCTGAAGTCTGTACACAATCTTGGTTTTGAACCTGTGTGTATTTAAATTCTTCAGCTGACATCATTTCAGTCTGGGAATCTGACATACGGCCACTAAACCAGGATTAATTGCGCACTTCTGTGCAGTACAAAACATTCTTTATATATTGACAAATATTTCTAAAAAATGGATTGGTATTTTTGCTGTTAATTGTTTCATTACTGACCTTTACCTCTGTAGACATATGCAGTTTTCGTTTTTTTGGGAGAGACTTTCAAAATATTTTTTTTTTAAGTGTCCAATGCTCAGTGCTAGCAGTGACATTTTTACAGTCTATTCAGAAGCATATATTTCACTCTTTTGTATCTCATTTCTTTCTATTTATTTAAAACAACTTAGCATGGAAAATCTTGCAGATTTAAGTGACAGTGATGATGTACAATATGCATAAAATGAGCCTGTCCTACCCATGGTGTGTATTGCTAGGGACTCCATTGCAATATTTACAGTTAAACTAAACTTTTTCAAATGAAGCAGAATTGCATTTGTTTTGCAGATTTGCTCATCATTAAATGTGAAACATTTCACATTTGTCTTTTTGAGTAATTGGCTTTTTAAAATGATAAGGTGCTCTGAACACTTGTTATGTGGATAGGTCTGACGTTGTATCCCAGAAATCCATATGCCATACAGACAGAACAGAAGAAAGATATTCACAAGCATGTCACAGATTGGACTGAAGCAAGCCAAAAACCAAAGTGCCATGGCATTAACAATAGCACCAGATTTACTGTCACGATTGCAATCTGTGCTGTATCATAGACAGAAGGAGAACTTTTGATAGGTAACACCTCAGTGTTTTTTAAATCTTTTTGGCAAATTATCATTTTCATTATATTTTTGCCTGCCATATAATATTATTATAATGGTATTAAGTCACTCAGACACGCACACACATGCACACGCACAAAGTTTATTAGCCCTCAACAAAAGGGCTGATTTACCTCCTGGGCTAACTGTTCCTCAACAAAAAGGAAGGTATTTTATTAAAAAAATAACACATGTTTTAGGGCGAATCATCCACAAAACTAGCAGGGATTTTTCCAATAGGCATTAAGTTAATAAAAGCTTAGTTAATAAAGTCTTAGTTAATAAAATCTTAGCTAACATAGTTAATAAAAGCACAGAGAAAAACCATGTGTACCAAGTAAATCTCAACAGCCCAGAAGTTTCCAAAGTTTGAAGGCAGTAAAGAAGCAAGGTTAGGGGGAAATATTTTTTCCTGGGGTTCAATCCCAACTGACTGCATTTTCCCACTGCAAGCATGTAGATGTTTCTTTTTTACCATAAAATCGTACATTTTCATCTCGTGTAAAAAAAAAAAAAGCTGCATAAAGCAGATTTGGCAATACCATAATTCATGTTGAGCTCTGGTAAGTGCTGAAAAAGATTTACAAACTCACAGCTTGACACTGAGCCCACATGTTGGGTAAAGTAGAGAAAAAGCTCTAGAAATACTATATAGAGCTTCCTGGCAGCAAACAGAGAAACATCAGTCAATTGTTTTTCTGAACTGAAAGCCACCTTGGGACCTTGTTGAAAATAACGTCTCTGCCTATCTTTTCTGCAGTTTAAATTACCTGGCTGGGGGAGCTGTCCTGGAGCCATTCACAATAGGCTGTTTAGTGAAAGAAAAACACTGAAATTCTCATTTTATATGAATTATAGATTTGAAGTACTGTTCACATAGGAAATGAGAATTGTGAGTGCACAGGCAAGCCTACCTAAACATGACTCTAGGTGTTGCAACCTCCTTTGCACTGGAAAATGCTCTTTTTTGTACTTTTTGAGCATCCTCTTTCAATCACAGATATCACCCTTGTCTGAAACCATTGGAACTACTTGTGTGAGAAACGGTTGCTTGCATAATTTAACTCGCTGCGTTGCACTTAAAACTACATTGGCAGCGCAGTTGGGGCTTGATATTCTCTGAAACGTTTCAAAGTTTACAGTGGTGCTGCTGCTGTGTTTTGCATTCACTCCCACAAAATACCGTGTTGCCACAAAATGTTGTGGGAGCTTCATTTAAATACCATGAGCTGTGCACGCTTGCCTGGAGCCTGGGGAAAATCAGAAATTACTTAAAATTTTGGTTGAAAGCAGCAGTGGTAAATTTTTTGCGACTTTCTTTTTTTCTCTCTCCCAGTTTCCAAAGGTTTGGCTGGTTTAGGCTCACTCCAGCTTGAGTGGAGCATCTATATGTATCTCCAGTCTCCAGTCATGATGATGGAGATGTCACTAAAGATAAATTAATATTAGCAACAGCTCAGTTCCCACTTTCCTGGACTTTTCTTGCAACTCAAGAACTGCAGAGTTGTTTGTGTAGGCAGCAAACACATGTGAAAGGGTTAAAGATATGACGGGTGGATCCTTTTTTTTAATTTATCTTCTCATGAGTGACAGCACAGTGGTTTTACCTCCTTCTCCCCCCGGGGTGTGAAGGGATGTGCAGATATTTGCTTCCAGACCTGGGGCTGTTGCTGTTTAACACTTTAGGAAGTACAAGGTGAGATAATCCTTGAACAAACCTAATTGCAACTTTCCCTACCTGCTTGCAGAGCTTTTTTTATCTCTGAGATCTTCAGTACTGGACTCAATAATTTGTTTGAACAAGTTTTCCATCTAATCATTAACATGCTTAAAGCCTATAATGAGCTCTTTATCCATGCAAATGCATCCTTTTTAACTGCTTGCGTAGATTTAAGGGCATTGTTTCCTTGTAAAATGGAAATCAGGGCTGTTCCTTACACAAATGTTTTATTAAGGGATGGATCAGCAGCAGCTTTCTAAGATAATTTAATTTTAAAATACTCATCTCCTTGCATACTGTATTTTGGATATTTTTAAAGAGAAATATTTTTAAACCCTATCAAATCAAATGCCTCATATTTTCCTCAACGCCTCTTATCTTAGTCAGTGAATTAACAGTTTCAATTCAGAAATGAAAGGCATTTATAAACAGATTTTTTTTCAACTTTATCAGCTGCTGCTCAACTCCCACTGTATTGATATAATGATACTTCAAGATAAAGAAATTTATGACTTTTACAATTTAAATAATGAGAAAGGCAATCAGATTAAAATGGGGACCATTCACGCCCCACATGACAGCTCAGAGGACTCTAGCAGAAGAGTAACCAGCTCAGTGAAAAATCAGAAACTGTGATTGCTGTTTAACACTGCAGCTTTTCACAGTAGCTCAGCACAAAGCTATTTAGCACAGGTGTTTCTGTAAGTCTGATACATTGGGAAAATTCACAAGGTTCTCCGGCTCTCTTGCTCCGTGTCGGCTGTGAAGTTGGTCCTGTGATGCAGCAAACGGGTTTCTAGCTGGAAATAGAGCATGGAGGCAAATGAGCAAGTTCAGACATAGGATCTGATCTAGATTCATTTGCTTGGTTGCTAATTTCTGTAACGCATGACAGTAGTGAGGTGAATGACCTGTCACCAAGCAAAGGCAGTGAGAACCGGGAATGAGTTATCGTTCGGAGTTAAGCGTGAAACTGAGATCCTGTTCCCGCCGTTGATAAAAGCAGCTTTCCAAACAACATGGATATCAGTGCTCCTTCTTTGTTAACTGAGGGGCTTGATAAATATTCACCTATTTTAGTATTTCTCACTACTTTGTTTAGCCATGGTGTGTTTCTGTGCTTTCAGCCTGTGGGGTTGCATTTCAATAAGAGTTGAAATGGTATCATTGAATTTCTCAACACCTAAAAACTCTCAGCAATTTTTTTTCTTCTTTTATTTCTCAAGTTCTGGCAGTATCTAATTTATGGCTTAAATCTTTGTAAGGTCATTCTTTAAGTGAGTGACTTCTAGTTAATCTCAGACATTATGAACTTGGCTGTGATAGAGAATCAGTTCATCTGTTCTCAGAAAGAAAAGAGTGAGTTGTGGGGATTGTTGGCAATAAGAGCTTAGCTGAAAGCTAGGTACAATTTCTTACCAAGTTATTATTTTTCCCTCATTATTTTCAAGGTAATCTGGCTGTGTTTTTACTAATATATGCAAAGTTGAAAAAAACCGCTCATATTTCTTTCCTGGTACTGTGTTCTCCAAGGAGGTATGTAAGGTTAGTAGTGTGGGTAATAAGTGTAGTTAGTAGTAGTGTTAGTAATTTGCTCCTAATAATGAAGGAACCAATAGGTGGTGGGGTTTTTTGTAATTATTTTTTGGGTTTTTTTCCCCCCTCTAATTCCTTGATGAGGCATTGTCTCCTCCCAGTTGGGCTGGAAGGTGCAGCTTTCTTTTGCTGTTAGGCTTACAAACAACAGCTAACTTTGTTGCTTGTGGTTCTGCTGTTAATTTACATGCAGCTCTTACTGACTGTCACTAACATATCTTTTGTTCCCTGAAATATTCACTCTGTGAATAAATATAACTTTTCTGCTATTTTTCGCTCGGGCTGATTTGCTCATTTCACTCTTGTGGCTGCAAACAGCTCAAGCACTCAGATTCTGCACGTTGCCTATTGCTTAATGAAGTACCTTGCTGAATCAGGGCTACCGTGTTCCAGCAGATGAAAGGGAAGCACATAAGAAGCTCTACTGCCAGGTTCTGCTTTGAATGTTTTCCTTTTAATCAATTTTTAGACTTATTAGCATAGCGGATCACGGTTTTTTGCGAAACAAATAAAAGCTTCTAGTCTGATTCTTGAAAGCGTTGGGAAATGTTAATGTAATTGGTTCTGTTTATAGTTCAAACTCACTTACATGTCTCTGCTCATAGACACGAGTAATAGAGTCAGCTCTCCCAGCTCTAGTTTAATGAGTTAGTACCCCAAATCTCTGGGAAGTAGCTCGTGGGTTACCTTTGTCAGAACCAAAAATTTGATAGCATTCTTAATTATCTTAGTGGCAGCAAAACAGTGCAAGGGTTAGGTCATGGACTATAAGACGGGGAAATGTAACACTTGTAGAAACTCAGGTCTTAAATTCCAGTTTCCTTTTGGCTTTCTCTTTTGCCTCACAGTTTAATGCCCAGGGTACTGGCTGGGTGTTGCTTTTGAGTTGCCATGTGGCGCTGGGTTTGGGGACAGTGACAATGCACCCAGAATTTCTGACAGCTTGGTGAGGAGGGCAAGGAACATGTGGGTCAGGGGCCTGTGGGGAAATGCCCTGGTTATGGCCCTTCTGGGTCTGCAGTTTGGGCTGCTGGATAACCACACGTCTCTTGGCACATCTTCCACAGTGCTCAAGTTAATGTGCAGAGGTGACACCTTTGGACAAGGAGGCCATAACATGTTTTAAACCACTCTATTTCCTTGCCATGTGTACTGTGCATTTATTAATGACAAGTCATGAAGCAAAAATAATGGCATTGAAGGGATTCAGATAAATATGGCCTTATGATTATGGCACATAGGAGCTGAACCCAGCCATTCCTGGCCTTGACAATTTTCTGTATTTTTAGATTCCCTTATATTTAGATCCCAAAGTTCCTGAATGAGCTGTCACCCCAAACCTGCATTGTCCTATACTGCATCAGCCCAAAGGCTGCAACAGAAAAGAATATCAGGCTTTCAGGCACAGTATATTTAGAGAGTCTGCCAAATTCCCCAAATCCACTTCCCAATTCCCCTCAAGGATAGCAGGAAATTACTTGTTATCAGTGGGTAATTCAACCACAAACGTTATTGATTCCTCAATCTTTACAGCCTTGATGACCAAATATTTTGCAATCATTTGCTCTATTTATAACTAGAAGATGTAGTTTTTATTTTGAAAAAGTGGAGTTCTTCAGATTTTCTGCATGCCACATCACATTGTGATGTGCCCCTCCAGATTGTCCAGTGTGATAGCCAGAAGCTTGACTGACAGATGTCAAAGTGTAAATCATGTTCGAATACATGAGAAATGCCTACATGATTGAAGAAAAAATCCGATACTTTCAAAAACTGTAGGTATTTAAAAAATAACTTATTTGGTTTTAATATTTGGTGTTTGGTATATCCCAGTGCACACCAGAGACTCAGACCTAGAGAGGAGATATGTGTTTCTTGTGTTTTTTTCCCTAATTTCACTGTGTTTCTTAAAACTACAGAATTGATCCAAGTTGGTTCTCTTGCTTGTGAGCTACATAGTTTCTGTAGTTTTTCACCCAATGACCTCTGGCTGACCAAAATCAGTTATTGTAAGAAATTCCCTGGGTTCTGAACTATATTCCACCTTCCTAGAAAAGCTCCCCTTAGACACCCATTGTGAAGAGATATTTAGTATTTTGGTTATGTGATATTTTTAAATAACATTTTGAGTAACCTGCTGTCATTACTACAGTACCATGTAGAGCAGCTGATAAATTTTAAGGCCAGTGCAGTTCCAGTGCTGTCAGTGCAGTTCCAGAACATCTAAATAAAAAATCCAAGGACTCTCCCAATGTTTGAAAACTGGTCTGAGACTATCACTACTGTTTGGAGACATAAAAAGTTAGTTCTTTTTTCAGAATACAAGAATCTTTAATTTCAAATACAAAATCTTTAATTTCATATATCATATGATATATGAATATCATATTCAAAGCATAATGATATTATGCTTTGAATTAAGCTGTCTCCATACTATCTGTATTGCGATGCTGCTTATTGCTTAATATAACATCATTCCCAGATGAAATAAATACCAGAACTGGGTAAGAGAGGTCCACACTCTACTGGTCTTTTGGTAATTCCATTGATACCCCATCCCTGGAAGTGCTCAAGGTCAGGTTGGATGGAACTCTGAGCAATCTGCTCTAGTGGAAGGTGTGCCTACACATAGCAGGGGGGTTGGAATGGAATGATTCTAATCTCCCTTTAGACCCAGACCATTCAAGGATTTTGTGTTTTGAAATATCCATATTCTTCTGTACTCAGTAAAGGCCTGTATTACCCATAAAAGCTTTCTAACTGGGTTGCGGCTCCTCAGAAACTAAAACTGAGTTAGGTTACAAAATTCATCCATCTTTGTCCTAAATCTCATCAGCATAATTTTTATCAAAGCACTAAATATCTTTTTAAAATAGAAATCTTTCCAGTTGTTGTAGCTGGAATTGTTTGTTTTCTTGAAGGGATGCAACAGCCTTGTTCAAAACATTTTTCCTCCTGCTTAGCTTTTCCTACTACTTACATACAAATAAAGATGGAAAGAGGCAAACCCAAGATGCTCTGCATTGTTTGCTCCCTGCATGCAAAGGGAGATAATAACCAGTATCTTTTCCTGCCTGCACCACTCAGGAACTTGACACAGCTGGCGGAGCGTGTATACAGATCACAGACCAACTTTGATGTTGTACATTGTTATTAAACAATAGCTGGCATGGCCATGTCACAGCAGGATATTGCACTTTCCCTTCAGCAGACCTGTTTTTATAGAAAGGGACCTCCTGCCTCCTTGCCCCAGGCCACAAAACCCTCTGCTGTAGAGATGGTGTTTTGGATCTCGAGCAGTAGGAGGAATCTTCTGTTTCTGTATTGCCTTTTGGCAAGTTAGGGAAATTACATATGCAGCTATTTTGGAAAATGACCGCATGTTCTACATGCTCAGTGCACAGGTTCTGAATCACCAGAAAAAAAAGAAAAAAGAAGAAAAGAGGGAAAAGAAACTATCAGAATGAAAAGAAAATGGTAAATAAACAATGAAAATCCCATTCAGTAGTGCTGTTTCATCTCTAAGAGATGCTTTATTCAACAGCAGGTAGCAATCCCCACAAGAAACATCTGCTATCAGAGGATTTGCAGGTACACTTTTGTTCACTGCTCACTGAATTTGTGTCGGTATTATAATTCAGCAGGTTTCTGCTTTTCACACAAACCAGGATTAGCGTTGACTTGGGCTGGAGGGCATTCAAGCTGCTGTTCTTCTTTTAGCTATATTTCTCTGTAAACATCTAATTGTTTCAAAAAGTGATGTACAGTATGCAAAAAACCTGAATTCAATGCAAATATGCCTGTGCAGCTCTAAACTTAACAGGTGTTCTCATTAGTGTAAGTAGACAAGGAACGATTCTTGAAAGTTTGATAAACACTTATAATCATGGCCAAATACGTTACTATAAGTATAAAGACACTTATAGCAACATCTCTTTTTCCTTATTGTACAATCTCAGCATTCATTAATAGGAGATATGCGCCAGTAAATGAAATACGAAGATCCAGTGCTGGCTTCTTCCTGCAAATAATGTAGCTGTGAAATGCTCTGCTACTGATGAATAAATTTTTGGCTAAAATAAGAGTCAACAAAATGAAATCTTTACACCCAGCACATATATATTTTAAATATATATCTTCGCCTGCACTGAAAGCAGAGCATTCATTCTCCCTTTGATATTTTTGTTTGTTACAAGGACTTATCACGTTGAGTCTCACTCACATACATCATAAAGTGTTATAACATGCATATAAAATTGGACAGGAGAACCATTCATCACTAGGTATTGTCCAGCTGGTAAAGCGAAGCAAGACAGGGCTTCTCTGAGAAACCATTGCCAATATCTCTGTGTGTGGCTGTGTAATATATGGCTTCAGATTGCAAAGGCAATAACAGTAAAATATTACCCCAAGGAGAAAAGTGGCTTGCAGAAGGTATTCATGCACTGCCTTCAGTCTTCATCCGTGGACAAAATGTGCAATTGTCTATTCCCTGACTTCCCACTATGCACAGACATGACTGAATTGTGTCTTAATTATTATCTCTGGCTTTTACCAGTTGTGGGGGTACTTCTTTCTCAATCCCCAGTCTGGTAGCTCCCAGTTCCTCTGCCTTTGGCTTGTCAGAATCCTATCCCTCCTGCTCCGTGGTGAGGGCAGTGCATGAGTGGGACTGGAGCAGAGGGCAGCACGGGCAGGGGGGACACGGCAGGCTGCACACACGTGGCTGACATCCAGGAGGGTCATCTGCTGCCTGTCTCACATTTCCCTTTCTGCTCTTTATCCTCTGAAGGAAACCCCTGTTTTTCAGAGGCTGATCCCTCTATTCCAACTGTCTCTCATAGGGCATATTACCAGTGTAGCAGATCAGCAGGAAATACTTCCCAGGATGTTCCCTGGATGTTTAGCAGAGATTATTTGCTCTTTCTTACCTTTCCCTTTGCTCAAACATCATGTGCTTTCTTCTCACACTTCTCTAAGGCATTAAAAAAGACAGTCCTGGACTGGAGCGGGGAGAAATGGCAAGTTGTTCCTTGAAATCAGTGACAGCATCCCAGACCCCTGGACTATTCCTTCCCTCCAGAGAAGCTCTTGGACCCCCAGCCTGAGCTCCATTTCCAATCCAAGAAGGAGTTTTGGTCTCTCAGGGCTTAATGAGCTTCATGACCCCCTCTCGGTTCAATATTTCCCTTAAAAGTGATAAAAATCTGTTCTTCTTCATCTGAGGTTCATCACAGCCAGGAAGGAAAGGAAAACTTCTGTCGCATAATGCAGACAGAGGATTCTCCCCTGGTTAGTATTAATGCAATTTTTCAGGAGAAACTGGCAAATAGTATGAATCTATGGCACAGAAAAACAGAAACTTTAGGTTCAATTTTTTTTTCCTTCTTAACCATCACAGAGTCCATTATTTTATTGTTAAATTATGTTGAAGGATTCAATCCCAGGAATTTACCATGAAAAAAATTATTTTGTCTCCACTGGTACAATATAATTTTATTTTAAAATGTATTGTTACTTGTAAGTTTGACCCCTAAATCTGAAACAGATCAATCCATTTCCATTTTGGAGTCATTGCTGTGTGTAATGTCAGCATCAGTTTATTTTCACTAAGAAGCAACTCATTGTATATGAGGAGGTTACATTGGTATGATGACCCCACAAAGGTTCCCAGAGAGTGGATGTGCAAAGCAGTCACACCACAAGGCAACACAGCTTAGGACATAACCTACAAACATCTGGCAGTATTCAGTCTTACGAATTCTAATATTGCAGAAGTTGTGAAAACACAGGGTCTGTTTGTTGCTTCTTTGCAATCCTTGGTTTTCACAGTCATTTTTACAGAATCAGAAAAAAACAGGGTAATTAAAACATAAGGTTCAACATCTTTAGATATGTAGAACATTTTCTGTTGCCTAAAACAAATATTCCCAAAGAAAGTATAAAACATTTTTCTGACTTGCAAAGTTTTTGCAGTCTATCATTTAAATTACTTAAATAAAGGGAGCTTTACTGCTCCCAAAAGCTGAGAATATAACACCCGCCATGCATATTAGCTTGATCTTTTTGACAGACCAGAAAAGTGTTTGTGTGTGCCAATTAAAACAAAAATGGATCCCTAGTGGCTTGTTCCTCACACAACTTCTGAAGACTGCTATCATTGTATGCTGGGGTAACCCTGGATAAGGCGGCTCTCCAAAGTAAACAAACTTTTCAAAACTTTCATGACAGATGGGGGTTACAAATGCATTTTAATAAGAGAGTTGCCAAAGCAACTTTTTTTGCAATCAGCATATATTTACTTAACATCTAGCAACATTGGGAACACAAGGCAGATACTTTCTCACCAAATTTTTTAACAAATATCATTTTTTTTGAAAGATTGGTTGAAGACCTTTTCTCTCAAGCTGATATTTCCCCATCACTTCAATGTTAACTTTGCTCGACATCCAAAGGACTGCGAGATGGGTGAAGCCAGACTGTAGCAAGAGACAGACAATCTGCTTGATAATGAAATTTCTTTGGTAGTCATAAACATCTTAGAGTCCTTTAAGTAATTTAACTATCAGCATAACCATGACTACCTCTGTTTGATAGGCTGGCTCATGGAATGGATACGTGATGCTGTAGGAATATAACACAGCTCAAGACTGAGCCTTTTGTTTTCTTTTGTTTCCATTTTTTAATATTAGACTCAGCTCACTGTGGTACAGCACAGAGAGATATTTTATTTATCCTCTCAGCTGCTCACTCATTCAGCATAAACATGGCCAAGAGACTGGATTATCTGTGAGAAAAAAATTTAAGATCAACTTCCAGAAATGCAGTTAGACTTTTGACGTGTTTTTAAAAACTTGCACAGCTCTGTCCCAGTTTAATTCAAATCCAGCTAATTAAACCACTAAGGAGCATAGTGTCACCCAAGTTTAATTAATTCTACTTCTACTGGGGGTGAGGACGCAGGACCAGGGTTTATGCATTTATTCTTAAATTTCATTATATTGTAATGATTTTTTTAAATGAATATTTAGTGACAGAAAATTCCCAATATCCTTTCCTTTATTTTTTTTAATTTCTTTTATTTATTTTTTTTCCTTTCTTCTTGACTCTTTCTCACAACTTCCCTGGCCCAGCCCTGGTGGCTGCCATGCAAATTGAAAATGGGGTGTCCTGTGTTGTAAGGATAGATCTCATCCTGAAAAATCTCGTAAGAAAACAGAGAGAAAAATCCATATTTCTCTTCATTATGGGAAATCAGGTTGATGAACATGATCAGAAAAATCCCACCACTTTGTGAGAGAGCAAGGTGAGATGAAGGGAGCAGTGGGAAGAGTGTTAACTCTGGAGCTAGAAATGCTCCAGCAACTCACATTTCCTTTTTTTCCTACACATATCAAGGGCAGCAATCCCAATGCACAGTGCAACAAGAGGAACACATTTTATTGAATTTCTGCATGCAGAGGTATCTGTCAATCCAAGTTTAAATCACTTAGTGTTCACCACAAGCTGTGTGAGTCCCAGGTGGCATAAAAATTTCGGTTTTCTGCACTGAATCTTGCACTGGATTAGCAACTGCTGAAGTTTCCACGGTCCAAAAGCATCCAATAATCCAACACTGAACCATTGGAGTCATTTTTATGAAGCTTCACCTCGATAGCCCAGCAGTTTTTCTGGATATCCCAGTTTCAGGGGGAGTTGAACATTGGCTTTTTTTTCAGTATTTGGCTGAATTAGGAACTGTGACATGGTTTTCTTGTGTTCATACATGAGCTATACAAGAGCCATGCACTTCCTAGCCAGCTCACTCTGCTCCTTTTTTCTTGCTGCATGGTACACACAAATTTTTTTTTCTGCATTTCTCCTTCCTCACAGAATCCTTCACTTCCTGTACTAAGGTTTGTTTTTTGGCATTGTCTGAAAATACTTAATCACTGCAAATAATAGTTGTGGCCACCAGAGATGCATAAGTACACTTTGAAATGGTAAATCAGTAAGGCGGGTTTGGATTTTTGTTTTGCTGTGTGAATTTATCATCCTTTCCCATATCTCCATGGAGTTCCTATCAGTAGGATTTCTGAAACTGTCTTCATCCCTGTTCTGCAGCTAAAAAAATGCAAGAACATCTGTAGAAGTGTACACTGGTAAAGAACTAGAGGGATACCAGGAAGGAGATACTTTTCTCAGTGGTGCCAAAATCCCCAGACCAAATTTTGCAGGAAACCCATGGACAGAAGACCCTGATCTTCTTCCACAGCTCTTTTACCTCCTGTTTTCCATTGGCATGGATATATTGTGAAAGGAAAGTCTGTGAGACAAGCTCTGAGGGGGGATCTCTAAGGGTTTGGAAGTCTTGGCACAGCAGTGTATCCCAGAGCACAACCTAGCACAGGATAAATACATAATTTGTAAAATTTTTAAAACTGTTGATCCTGGACAGCCTCCAATGTATATTTGTATATTATAAAATGGTAATGGCACCAATTAGACACAGTGTCCTGTATTTTGTGAAGCTAAAAGGGTACATTTCTGTCTAATAACACAGGATCTTGCTGAACACCACCTCAGTGCATCATTATGGTGACATGCAAAAGAAGCTCAACCCTCCATTTGCAGCTTTATAAGGTGACAAGAGAAACCCTTAATAAGCCACAAATAAAAATATCAGGAAGTGTTTCACACCTGCCTCCCTCCTCACTTCCCACACTGTGTTGGCAGCCCGGCAGTGCATTGAATTTAGCACACATTTACCTGTGGTGAGCTGATATTTTCTGAGGATCAATGCTGAACAGCAGGGCTGTGCTACAGCTTGCTGCTAAACTGCCACGTGAGTGAATTCAGCCTTTGAAGTAATTTTTTTCCCCCTGGTGTTGTAGCAAGAGAGAGGGAATTCAGGCTCCCTGGCTCTCCTATCCCCAACCTGAAGGGCATGGCAAACCAGAGGGTTAATGCCAGTTGTCAATCCTCGTGGCTGTTTATTGCTGACAGCAGCAGCAGCATTCTGCCTGGTAAGGTAGTGCTAATTCTAGACTGTAGCCTTTGCAAAAATGATGCACAGAGAGAGGGATTTCGGGAGGTATTTAAATAAGTGAAGTACCTGGCACAATGGAGTCTGGCAGCTCTGGATAGAGCACTTCATTTTCTCTTTTTTCCCCCCAGATTTGTCTTTCATTTGTTTCCCCAGCCCCTCTGTTTATTTCAGCAGTGCTTGACACAGGGATGGTGTGTTAACAGGCCTTAATATTGAACAATTTCTGCTTGTTGTTAGTTATACATCATTTAGGGCTGTGATCATAAATTGTTCAATCACAAGGTTTAGTCAAAACCAGCATTCTTTACTGATGTCTTTTCCCAAGGGTGTTGAAAATTTGATTGTTCAAAGTGCAAATATGGTTTAGCAATCCTTTCCAAGAGTCATTTATCAGAAATCCTAAGGAGGTAATATATAAAAGTGGGATAGAAAACCTGCACATTAAATGGGATTTACCAGCCAAAGCCTTTGGAACTGCTTGCCTGTGAATGACTGGAATGGAGCAGAACAAAGTCAATTACTGACTGTAATTAAGGAGTGGATGCATTTAAACTGTAGAGAGCAGTAGCAGTCTTCTTGAAACTGTCTTGTTACTCTGAAGATTAGTCTGAGGAAAGAAAGAAAAGGACTTGAACTATATCTTACAGAAAGTATATTTTAAATGAATTCTCTTCCCTCCATTCTATGATCTGTTTTTACAGATTTGCTCGTAAAACACTGATAATATATGATTATCAAAATAACACATTCAAGACAAAGAAACTTTCAACATGTATTTTGCTTTGGTCTTGTTAGCAATGGAGTATCTCTTTTGCATATCATACAGTGCAAATATTTATGCAGTGCTGAATACTTGTATTTTAATAAAGCCTGAATTTACTGAACGGAAGGCTGAACTATGTTGTGTCCTTTTTAAGCCTTCAAAATACAGTAAATCTAATTACATATGTTGCTCTTACTTTGAAAATGTTATTCCATTTTATAATTTTAATAATGATTTGTTTATACTGGGAGAGAGGCATTAGATTGAGTTGTTGCCTGTGTTTAGTCTAATTCATATCTGCATGTATACATTAATAAATTGTGATATCATATCACACATTTTGAACCCAAACCTTGCTGTCTGAGCTGGACAGAGAACTGGAGGTCAGCTCTTTCTACTGCTCACCTTAAGCTGAATTTGGGCTTTTTTGTTTCCTTTTGGTGAAGGGAAGGGTGAGTGTGAAAGTGGTGATTAACATTGTGGCCACGGGCTAATGAGGGAATTGAGATTTCTCCAATAAATAACTCTCCCTGGTGCTCAGGGAGCAGAGGAGTGGCTGGAGTTGGGTGCAGAGGGGATGGGATGAACATCTGCAGCCCCGAGCCCACACCAGGGGACCATTCCCACATTCTCAGCAGCACTCCCACAGGATGTCTCTGCTGGAGCTGCACTGACGGGATTTTCCTTAATGCTGATGACTTTGGAAACCTTCCTTACAGGCATTTCCTCAATAAAGGGAGAGTTATAGGACAATTAATGCAACATTAGGCTGTTGTTTTTTGGTTTGGGTTTTCTTTTTCCTGGTATTATTTCAGTTTTAAGGAAGATGCTGGGAGTACCTAGGCTGGTGAGGAACTGCTGGGGGTTTTTTGCTTCAGTGAAAACTCTTGACATGGGGGAGATTCAGGGAAACAGTAGCACCTCATGTCAATGTATTTACATAAATAAACTGTGCCATGTGATAACAGCTTTTTTCCCAAATCTTGGTCAGAATGAAATCCCTATTGTCCACTGTGCTCAGCCATTCCCCTAAAAAATACCTGAAAAGGTTTTCATGAAGAATAATCCCCATATCCAAGTGAAAATTCCAACATCAGACTAAACCTGCATCCCCAATACACCAAGACCCAAGTGTTCCACTTCCACATGTAGATACCACTGAATTTTGCACAAGCAGCTTTTAACAACAGCAAAATGAGAAAAAAACTTTGGTTCTAGAGCTGGCAGGCGCTGAGGTGTTTTGGAGCATGGGAAGAATGAGCTCCTTCCAAAACGTGCTGGTGATGTAGCCCTTGGTTGACTTGTCTGCAAACACAGAAAGATGATGTGCCCAGATGATGCTCCATGGCGGCCACGTGCACCAGGAATCTCTGGAACAATCCTGGGACAAAGCACTGCACAGCTCTGGGCCTCAGTTTTGCCATCTGTGAAATGGTTGCTTCAACCCGTTGTGTGAAACACCTGGAGATTTCCTCTGGTGAAAAACATATATATATATATATATATATATATGTATGTATGTATGTATGTATGTATGTATGCAAAATAAAAAAAATTACATATCATTGCTATCCCAGTGATTTACAGAAGTTCAGACCAGCAGCATATACATACATATTTCCACCAAATATTAGGTTAGACAGTGAAACAGCATTATCAGGGGATTGAATATTCTTTTGATAAATATTCCCAGTGAGTGGGTCAAAAATGTAAATTGACTTCTATTCAGACAAACTGGGGATTTTTTTTTTCCATGATAAATGGGCTCCTAATTATTCTGCTGCAGCCATCTTTGATGATAATTTCTCTTTTTTTAATGTGAAAGAGAAGCATTATTAATTTTACCAAAATGTTTGGAAGTGGGCTGGGGAATCACAGGTAAATAATAAATGTGCAAATTCAAGAATGGAGGTACCAGTTACAAAAACCAATACTAGTAAAAATATAAATGGAAACTGCAAACAACAGGAAATGGTTTTCATGATGCATTCACTTCTTTTCAGGGTTCTTTTATTTCACTTGAGCTGTGTCTTGTTACACCGAGTTTCCTGGCTTTTCCATAACTTTTGTCACTCACATTCCCGTTATTTCTGCACTATTTGTGTTCGGTGGCTGCATTGCTGAGACAATATCTCGTTTGTTGTGACAGATTCAAAACAGTTTTCAGACAGAGGTTCAGAACTCCTCTGTAACTCGGCACTCCAGCAGACAAATCTCGGCAAAAAAGGACAAGCATTTGGGGGGGAATGGGAGGGAAAATAGAGGGAAATGATCTGCCTGGTATGTGCTTTACTCACCTGTGTGTGACCATGCCCTCCCCAGATCACGACAGTGTCAGGAAATGAGTTCCTCCTCCAGTCGGATATCGACTTTCTCATATTGGATTGGTTCCACGCTATCAAAAATGCAATTGACAGATTGGTATGTATTTGTTTTGGCTGTTACCTTTATTAATTAAGATGTATCAATTTCAACTTCATTTGCTCAGGCATCTCTACAGGTTTTAGGCAGTCAGCAGCTAGCTAGACATTCCTTTCTCCGAAGGATATAAAAATATGTATGCAAATCTACTAAAAAATGTCAGATAAACAAGGTTGTTGCACAAAAATGTCATTTGATTCTTGCCTCGAAACGGAACGCTACATTTATTTCTCTGAAATAACAAGGACGCTGGCTTGCTGAGGGTTGTAAAAGCACACAAGCACTTAATAACTAATGAATTTTTGCATTTTCTGTTTATGCAGCCTACAGTATATAATCTTCAATAGAACTATTAATACATTTGAGCCTTTTATGAATTTTTGTATTACTTATTCACAAGAATAACACTAGCAAATAATATTCCTTTGTAACTGATTGCTGGTATTCTCCCAGGAAGGCTGGGGGTTTTCTACTAGAAGTGAGCAGGGTTGCGTTTTATTAAAACAGTTTTTAATTACCAAACCAGCTTCAGCTGTAGCTTTTTCTTTCTTTTTTTGCCACTCTCAGTACAAATTCCAAACATCTTCCTCCTACCCCGATCCAATAACTTTTTTTTTTTTTTGAGGGCACTGACTTTCCTTGTTCACTGCAGAATCTGTTGAGAGAAAAATATCCCCGTTTCTTGCATTTTTCAGAGGTTTCAGTGCAGTGGAATCTGCAGCCTCTTTGAAAGGGTTAATTTGAACACAGCTACTGTTTCCTTAAAGAGCTACAAACATTCTATTACCCTGAGGCTATAATCAGCCAAGGAAAGTTTGATCTGATGATGTATGTCTTCATATTGTGCATTTCATTGGGTGTGTGAGGATATTGATATCCAACTAAAGATTTTGGGGTGGAGTTTTCCACAGAGACTCGGCAAAAAAAAAATCTTTTTTGGCATATAATTCAACTAAACATCTAATAAACCTGATCATACATATATATATATATATATATATATATATATATATATATATATATGTATTTTTTTTTAGTGTAGCTGAAGTGATGTTGTGGCATCAGCAGCCCTGGGCATGCAGGGAGCCACAGCAGCAGCAGCTGGCCGAGGTCCGAGTGCGCAGGGCAGGATGTCACCACGCACCACTCCTGGCCACTCCATCCCTGCCAGCCCTTTCAGTCCTGGAACTCTGAACGAATGTGAAAAGCCTGGCAGCTTTCCAGGCTGTTGGGATGGCTGAGTCTCACCTGACCAAATGCCATGGGAAGAGATGTGGCTTCAGCAGAAGCGTCGTCTCCTTTTTTTCGTTCTTTTTTTTTTTTTTTTTTTTTTTTTGCTTCTTTTCCCTGCTCATTTTCATTTTGTGTGCCAGTAAATTAGAATAAGAGAAAAGCCCCCCGACTATTTCTTAAGCTCAAACCAGCAGAATTCAACCCCAAATTTGCAATGATGTTTGAAGTAATTGTGTTTGCAAGAATATTTACTGTAACTATCTAAACCAGAAAGGCAATTTAAACACCCTTCCTCTTTGCCAGCATTTGAAAGTAGCCTGCAATGTGGAAATAATTTTGGTCCCTAAAGCCTAGAGAAGCAGGCCTTTTGTTTTCCTCACTTAAATGGGAATTTATCTCAGAAATTAGGATCAGTCTGTCAGGGCCATAAAAGCTTTGCCATATGACAAATTTTGCATTACACTTTCTTTAAATTATATACTCCCTGCACACTTGCTCTGTGTGTGTCTGTTAGCTTCTGTACTGGCATTCTGGAATCTCTTGCTTCATTCTTACAAATAATAATTTTATTAAAAGCATACACATATGTATATACATACATATATATATATTCTTTTCCCAGCCAAAAGAACAGAGAATTACATCGAGAAATTTGGAGTTCAAACTCAGAAGATCCTCCAGCATCGAATTCCTGAATAACTTAGACACTGAATCCAAAGAGCCAAAGCCTGAACACAGAAAATCTTTAAGTAAGGCTTTTTCATTTCCTCATTTTTCTTTCTTTTTTGCTTTTTTTTGGTTCCTTTTTAAATAACTATGCCATTACAGGGCAAGATAATTTTTATTACATACAGAATGTAAGGAAGAAAGCTGAATATGTTCTGCACTGATATACATAACTTGCATTTAAGTAAAGACAGTTACTAGCTCCATACTTTTAACGGGTGACACTCTCTCCTAAGCAAAACAAATTTGTTTAGAAGCAAAGACATTTATTTAAGCCATTTATTTTTTAAAATAAGCAACATGAGCCCTGCATTAATGGTCTGTTGCAGTTGCTTTGTTTCCATTTTAGTAAAATACCTCAAATTGCCAGAGTAATTTTGTCTGTTGTGTATTTATACACTGAATTGCTGAAAGAATTGACATATCCTCTGCAGCCAACAATCAGTGATATATCTATAATTTTATAGAAGATAAATTCCAGGGTTTGGCGTTGATTTTTGTCAGTGTGATTAGAAAAGAAAGTGATCTAAAACTAGCAGGGGTGTGCTTTACTCCTCTGAAAAGACTTTCCCAGTTTGTGCCGAGATGCTCGTGAGATCGTGGGCAGCAGCAGCAGAGGAGCTGACCCTGAATCCCCCACTCAACATCTTTTTAACTTCACCCTCTCCCCTGAATTTTCATTTTCCTCCTTTGTTTGGTGGGAGATTCACGTCCTGGCCCCACTGTCAGCGCTGTCACAGCCCCAAACTGGTTTGAGGTACCTTTAGGTACCAAAGGGCTCTGTAGGAATTTGCCTGCACACATTTCAGTGCAGGATCAAAGCCTGAGACGTTAAGAGAAAGGCTGCATTAAAAAGACCATAGCTGTTTTTAATGATAATTATCCACACAATCATAAATATATGCACACATGCGTGCGAGTACACACAAATAGAGACTCATTAAACAGTCTCTTTTTACAGGCCACAGGATTTGGGGGTTTGTTTTCTTATTATCTTGAAGATGTTTCTTTTATTATTTTTTTTTTAGATTTTTGTGGGCTTTTTTTTTTTTATGTTATAAAATATAAAGCAGCCTGAACGTGGCTTGTGAAAAATTGTCCCAATATCTTTGCACTGGGTGTTATGTTGCATTTCTCAGAGGAAGAAAAATAAGACTGAGAACACAGTGAGTTCTGAGGGTCTGATTCTGCTCTTATTGCAGCTAATAGCAAAATGCCCATAAACTGTCTCAGCACTCAGGGAATTTTTATTTATTTATTTAGACTTCTCACATATCTTTAAATGATAATTTGTCAGACAAAACAGAAAAAGTGACTATGAGTAGTGACAGAGACTTAGTCTATGTTTCTTTTCAAACCTTAGAGAATCCTGAATAACCTCCGTTTTGTTAAAGGCTATTTAAACTATTAAAAAAATGTGAAAATATCTGCTGTGAAATCTCACTGAATCGAAGCTTGCATTTAAATACTGTAGATTGGATTGCTTCTAAAATATGTATTCAGAACTTTTTTTTTTGGCCCCTTGAGATCAAGCAATTATGTGGAATTAGAAAAATCATATTATTCACTTACTTATTAGTAGTCTAAGCACAAACTGTATTGTCAGTTTTCTGCCTTTGGCTTTCTGTGCCCTTAATGTTCACACAAGTATCGTAGCCAGAATTATCGGCAGCTAGAGCCAAAATTGCTTTAAAAAGGCATGAGAACTGGTAATGACACATTGTTAGCAGTTAACAGGTGGTCGTTTCATTGTCCAGTTTGACTGCAGAGCACAAAGATATGTGCAATATCTGCAAGTGTGTTTATAAAGTTCTTGCAAAGTTTAACGATTTTATAATTTTATAGTGCTTTTACGTTATTGACTATTGCCAGTGCCAAATCCAAACAAAGGAGATTTTTTAATGATGCCTTAGGACTCCTCCAGTTTAACAAAGAAGATGAGCAACTGATGTTTTAGCAGCCCACCCCCTCCCATTCTGATAACCTCTAAAGAGATATTCAGACAGCTCAGATTCATTTGTATTTACCTGATCTACATTTTAGGGGTTGTAAAAAATATCCAGTTTTAGACTTGACATTGCTGCATCTTTTTTTATTTTCTTTTTTTTAGCAGTACAAGTATATAAAAGACAGGTACATTCTAACCAAAGCATTTCAGTAATTTACTCTTTAATTTAAAACTGGGGAGACTGTCCCTAGGGACTTAGTAGCAGGAATTTGGTTTTTATGTCTAATCCTAATTGCTTCTGCTTGCACTACAAGGACAAATGGTAATTCTCTGTTATGCTTTTTGAGCTGTAGACACTGATTTCATTGAAAATTGGGCTCAAACTGCCAGGCTCAATTTCCAAAGTTCAGAGAGTGGCTGTTCTCTTGGTCACGCAGCTTTTCAGTGGCTTCTCATCCAGTTTGGTTTCAACTCGTGTTCTAATTGAAGTTTTCTTGAGCTAAGAAGAAACCAAGAATGGCCTTGGGGAGTGTTACCAAAATATGTAAAACTGTGATCTTGTTCTCAAATACATGGAAAGAGATGACTTTTTATTTCATGATGTCAGCTATTTCACTGATATAATTTCTGCAGCTGATGCTGGTCAGAAATAACAATTTTTTTTCACCCCAGCAGCCTCCTCCATTAGAAGAAGGGTGCATTTAGTGCAAGAAAATTACCTTGCAGCACCACTTCCTTTAATGCAAAGAAGTATTGTTCTAAACAGATAGTTTTAAAAATCAAAATCAGTGTCAGAATTCATAATTTCCAAGTAATTTAGTTATCATTCAGACCGTAGGGGTTGGGGTTGGTTTGTTTGTTTGTTTGTTTTTTTGTTTGTTTTCTTGTAAGGTTCCCAAAAACCCCTTCTAATTAGTACCAGTTACAACTGGATCCACTGGCAGGTGGTCTGCCACTTTAATTTTATATCCCATGGAACCAGGCACCTGGGTTACTCTGCAAGTAGAGATGCTGTTGTGCTGTGTGGGAAGTAGGGAAAGAATCTTGGATGTGGGGAAAGGGTCTGTGCAAGGTTCCCAGGAATCTTTCTTCTCTCCAAAAGCCAAGGGGCCCTGCTGTGTGTGCACCACAGGAGCTGGCAGGACAGTTGTGCTTTGGGCAGAGATACCAAGAGGATGCTCAGCCTTTTTCTCCCTGCCCATGCACCCATCTGGGCCATTTGTGGCCGTCACCTGGGAATTCTGTCCCTCAGGAGTGACCTCTTGTGGAAGAGCCTGGGCTGGAGTCACTATTGATTGTGGGAGGGGATCAATTCCCCTTCTGCTCCCCCTCTCTGGGATGGAAACAAACAGCTCCGCAGTAGGAAGAGTGCCCTTTGGCTACCATATCAATCTGAGGGCTGCTCTTGTCAAAATGCACAATCACAAGCTTGATAATGCAATCCATTCCCAAAGCACTATATTTCCAACCTGTTCTCCATCATTTCCTTATGGCGTCACATTTACTCAGTTCATCACATTCTTATTAATATTTTAGGTTTCCTTGAAAGTGATGGAATTCTATTTTTATTACAAAAGCAACAAGAATAAATACTAATTGTTGTCAGTTATTTCCTTATGTAGTGGAAACACTAATCTGTTCCTCAGCTTTAGGTTGCCAAAGCAAAATAATGAAATATTTTAGACATTTAAAAAATCTGTGATATTAGATAAATGCAATTTGATCTCCTTGTTGCCACATAAAAGCTGGAACTGCCTGAATTGATAAGATTGAATTGCATTATTTTTATTGTTTCTACTCACATATTTTTTTCCTTATCTTCAAGAACACTTTACTTGAAACCCGGTGTTTAGTCATGCAGCCTGGAAAATCTCCTCCATGTTTGAATTCTAGCTGGAGGTGCCACAACTGCAGCATTAAGAATTTTTTTAAAAAAAATGTATTTGTGTGAAAAGGAACATCTTGGTGAGCTGTGGCAGCATTACTGCTATTCATGGCCACTTCAGTGTCTCAGGAAGGGTAGCCGGGGACCCCAGGCGTCATTGTGCCAGACACAATGTGACACCAAAGTAAGACAATTCCAGCTCTCAGCCCGAATAAGGACAAGCTGCAACAGGTGGAAAAAAGCAGACAAAGGCAGGGGGTGGAAGGAAAAGTTGACAGCAAAGCCGACATGTCATGCATATTAAGCAGCAGGCTTGGGATTCCTTTCCGCCCTCCGTGAGGATCAGGGGCTGAGCCCCAGCACCCTGGCCTCCATCCAACTCAAATAAGGATATTTTCCTCACCTAAATTCTTCTTGGACTTTCAATGGGGAGCAATGGACCTTTTAGTCCAAAAGGTTGATGCTTTGCCCTGGGGATGCCACAGCATTTGCACGCTTCCCTAGGGAATGGCCTCATGGCAGGTTCTGGAAATACACCTCCTAACATCTTTAAAATCAAGGAAAACAAAAAATAATAACCTCTGCATCACAATTTCTATTTGGTACAAAGTCATCCGGGCATTAAAATCTGCTTAAGTTTTTTAAAAGACAGTTAAATTCAGGAGCTTAAAGCCCTTAGGATTGAACCATGGACTGTGTGTTTTAAAATTGCCCAAAATTGCTCTTCTTGTTTCATTCACTTTTCTTCAGAAGTCTGAATTTTGAAACTTGAGCATGGTATGTATTTATCCCTAAGTAACTACTAAAGCATCCGGAATCCTTTCTGGAGGCAGTTTGTTGGATAACTAAGTCTGTACAGTGAGTGTGAGGGGAAATCCAGCAGCAGAAACCCATTTTGGTCATTTAGGACATGGTGGAAGAAATTGGAGAATTTGGTAGAGCTTGAAAACTTCCTGGCACCGTGTGCTGCTTGGTCCTTCCCTGGCTAAAGGTGCTTCCAGGGACTAGTTTGAGGGCTTAAAGATTGTCGCTGGACAGGACAATTTCTGGAAATTTCTGTGGCAAAGACCTCCTGTCTGAGGCTGTTGTTTCCCTGAGGAGAGAAAGGGTGGACACCAGGGCACAAACACATGGATTTTTTGGCTGTGTAACAACAGAATAAAAAAAATAAAAATAAAATAAAAAAAAAGAGCCATAAAATTATTAAATTATTTCTTGAAAACATCATTTAGATGTCCTAGAAAAAGGGGCTGTAATTGCAGGCAGTGCTGAGAGGAGCCTGTGGGAGTTTTGTGTCTTCCTCTAATACGTGAAGGGGATGGAAGGTTGGGAGAGCATATCTTGGGATGTAGAGAGAGGTTTGACTGGCCCAGCCAGGCTTATCGAGGGCTGGATTCTGTGGTAGGTTATGCAGTCCTTCATCCACACAGGGTCACCTCTTTGAAAAGGGGGGTAATTAACAGGCTGCCCTGGGCACTGGTGGGGTCACCATCCCTGGAAGTGATCCAAAAAGGTGTGGATATAGCCCCTGGCGTCACGGTTTGGTGGTGAGCATGATGGTGGCACTGGGGTGACAGTTGGACTTGATGATCTTAGAGGTCTTTTCCAACCTTCATGATTCTAATTAGAGCCACAGAAGTTGGCACTCACTCCGTTTCTTTGTTAGTTCTGATGAGGTCTGAATTCTTTCCCCTTCCCGGCCCATTTATTTCAGTTAGATGTGAAGTTCAAAGCTAAATGATGCTATTTAGGGACTATTATTATATTACAATGTTAGCATTATGTATAGGTCAGTTTTATTACTTTTAATAAAGCCAAGAAACATAAAGCAATAATGTATATTAGTGCACCATTACCAATGGCAACAATTAAAACAGAAAGCAATATGAGAACTAGCTGCAAATATGCAGTTTCCTTCTGCAATATTAATTTTGTCACTCTGCATCTTGCATGTTTGTGGCATTTATTTTTATTGCATCAACAGGAATGCACTCAGCTTCAGGGACTAAAAAAAAGCAGGAAAAGAAAATGCAGCATGCTGGGTTTGCAGAGTGGAATCACTCATCTGGACTACAGGGATTAAGCTTCTTTTACATATTTGTACTCTTACGTTTCTCTGCCACATTAAGTATAGGTATGCTCTCTCCTTAAAGCTTAGAGAAATACTGATTCAGCAACAAAGAAGTAATAATATTGGCATGTGGGAAACAAAACATGCCAAACTGAGAAACAAATTGTGTCACTTCTACTGATAATAGAAGATTATGTTGCACTCAAAATCACAATTGTCTGTGACTAGTCCTAAAAAAAATTACATTTTTTCCTGAATTTGAATATCCTGTTTCCATCAATTATAATATAATGTTTCCTTAATTCTTTGTTTTATTTCTACTCCACTCTCCAAAATCCTTCCAGAGTTTACTATTTGGGTTGAAAAAGCATATTTTTAAATTGGGCATATCCAACTTCCATATAAACATTTGGCAGGGAAACCCATGCATGTTCACTTAATTCATTTTTATTGAACCAAGTCCAGATTTTTAGCCAGGAAAAAGTTAGATATTAATCATATCTGAGCAGGATCATTAAATTTTCCTTTACCTACTAGAACAGCAGGGTCATTATAGAACCATGAGAAGTTAGCTCACTTATTAATCTTTACAATTACATAAAAGTGATCATTTTTATAGTACTTAAGAGTAGCTCTAACCCATTATGTGAAGAGTATGGGGGAATATTACAATATAATATAATGTATTATTATAGATGTGACCTGTGACTCATTGGTCTGCTCACTGACACACAACTCCCTGGAAAAGTTATCTGTTTGAGCTTGGATAATCTTTAATTGTTTCACACTCCTCGTGCTCATTTATGGGGCATGCTAGTAAATAGAGAGCTAGTCACTGAGTTATTAATTACCTCATTATTACTTAATTATCACCATTGCATACTTCATTTTTATGGGGAATTATATCATAAAAGAAGGTATTTTATGCTGCCCACCGCAGTTAAGTATGAATGACAGCGATAGCTAATGTAGGATTGAGTTAGTTAAAGAAAATCAATCAGAAATCCTCACTATAGATTACTATCCAGTTTCTTCTGCCTTTTCTAGCTAACACTTCTCATCCTTGACTTTGAAACCCAACAGTTTAAACTCGGTTCTTGTTTCAGTGGACTAATCCCCTTTCATAAATCATGTTCAAGTGCTGAAATAATTTGCACATCGTTTAAAGAGTATTTGCTTTGAAACATTCACCTCAAGCCCTTTTGTATATCCTTTCTCTCTAAAGATTTGTAGTATTTGTTTTGTTCTCTGAGGTATAAAAGACCTGGGTAAACTTTATTCCTGTTGTTTCAAGATTAGTGAAATAAAATGCATATTTATTCAACTGGGACTGAAAGGAGCTTTAGTAAAGACGATCATACATACTACCCAGGGGAATGTTATTATACAAAATGTCTGTCTTAAAATCTTTTTAGGTTTGTTCAAAACACTGTTTAAGGACTTAAGTTTAAAGAAAGAAAAGGAAAAGGTTACAAATCCATATTTCTTTGTTCCAAAGAAGAGAGAGACATCACTTATTTTTCTTAACAAAATAAACTCGTACATGTGCACTCTAGATGGATTTGATATGGAGGCAAGTAGAGACTGGATATCATGATTGCTTTAAGTCTTTTCTTGCTGAACAACAGATACTGACACAGTCCTTAAGACAACTACATCTTGGGAAAAATTGCAAGTTTTTTTTCAGACACACTTTTACTTCAGAAAAAGCAATCACAAACAAATCACAAGATTTTAGGCATTACTGGAGCCAAGCAGTTGGCCTTTTTTCCGTGCTCTAAAAGTGAGGGTAAACCCCTGAAATCAGGAATCTGCTCTGACTCTGCCACTTCCAAGCCTAGCCACCCAACATGTCTTCCACTGCTTTGGTGCAGCCTCTTAGTTCCACAAGTAGAACTTCCTTTACATTAAGTAACAAAACTGAGGTTTGACGTAGATTGTACAAAATGCCACAATTTTTATAGTTGAAAGCAACCCACTATGCAGCTACCTCTGCTCGACTTTCCATCACCATGTGTCAGCAGATCTCCAGTTTTTGCCTCTCCATACTTTGCCCCCACAGGGAAGGAGTAGAGGCTGGCAACAGATAACACCTAAATAGATGGAGGCGTTCTCACTGCAACAGGGAATATTTTAGACTGCAGTCTTTGGAGAGAGGTCAGAACTAGAGCAAGTGAGCAGGACTTGCTGAACTTTGTTATTCAGGAAGAGCCAGTCCAGTCCATCACTCCTGTAAGCATAATCTTGAACCTTTCACGGTATTTATTGAAATAAGTACCCCAATTGGAAGGTTGTAGCCAGGAAAATGATTCTTAGACTGTACTGTATCCTGAGGTTTCACTATTATTTCTAACTAATCTAGATGTTATCTTCATGGTATTTTGGGAGGAAAGTGACAGAAATAAGGAGGTTTTTAGGTTATAAAAGTCTAAATTAGGCTCAGTTAGAGAGACTGCACGTCAGGCTCTAGACAGGAATACCTACTTTCCAGACTCACCTTTTTCCCTGTGGTGAAATCATTTATATATTTGGACCTTCTAACTAGAAGGATCTGTTTAACTTAAATTGTGACAGCCAGTCCCAAATATTTAAACACCGACTTAATGGTACTCTCTCCTGGACAGGGCATACTAATGGAATTAAAAAGGAATGTGTTTTGTAGGATGTCCTCTTTGCTCCACCAGCTGCCTGCTGACGAGCCAGTAAACAGATCCTGCCTCTGAAAGCAAAAGGGTGGAACATCACTGAAGGGTTAAACACTGTATTGTTTCTCAATTAAGTAAAAGGTTCCAACTAGCTGGCTTTAAATATTGATGCCGAAGAGAGAGCTATGACATATGAGCAGCTCCCCTCACCACCGAGGATATTTGGCTCCATTTAATTAATTCCATTGGCCATTGTCTTAAGTGCGCCCAGGATTCACCCAAGAGGAATTCACTTTGCGTTGCTGTTATTGAAAAGTGTAACACAGCATTATCTGCCTCAGACAGACTTTTTGTAGCATTGAATCAATTCCCCAGTTCTTGAAAACAACTACCTCATTTGATTCCTTTCATAATTAATGAAATTCGGTAGTAATGCTTTTGCCCCTCAGCTCAGACTGGAAAAAATGTTCCAAAACTTCAGTTTTCAAGCTGAAAGCACTCTAATTTTCAGCCTAAATGGTCTTGTGGTACTTGTGGCAGCATTTAGCCTGCTCCTCATTTTCAGCAGTTCTGCCTCAGGTGTACCATCCCTTTCTTGGGCTGATAACTAGGCCAGCCAAGATTTAGTAGTCTTTCCTATGACAGGGTGCTGATTTTCTTTTTTTCTGATCATCTCAATACTTTTCTAAATCTCTTTTCTTTTCAGTCAGTGTTTTTTGCACAGATATTCAAGGTTAGGTCTTCCCACAGACTTGGAAAGCAGAATTCAGTCTGCCATGTGGAAATGGCTCACCTGTTACACTCTGGGGATTGTATTTATCTCTTTCATTGTCTCTTTTTTAGACATTAAAAGTAAACAACCAGGACACATAGATTCTGCTGTCCTTTAATCTCTTGCATCCAATGCATTCATTAGGAAAACTAAAGAGCAAACCTGCCTTAAGCTTTTTCATAGCATATAAAATATGTTCCCATATGTGATAACAGTTTTTGTAACTAATTTTTAAGGTGTTCAATTTAAACAAAGAAGTAACATTCTTGTTGAACTGAGCAACTCTTTGCAAATGGCATATTTAAAATAAAAGAAACAAAAGCATTTAAAAATACCCCAGTGCTAATACATTTGAAAAAAAAAAAAAAAAAAGCCCTTTGGAGATGAAAAAGGATTATTGTGGAATTACCCTGAAATTCATGAAGACACTTTGTACAGAACACAGAAATAACTTTAAAAGCATACAGGTATAAAGCCCTACTAGAGAAAGCTTTACAGTTAATATATTTTGCAATCACAAAGCGATAGTACATTTTATAGTCACTTTTTCTGAGGAAAGACATTCTTCAGTGCAAGGGCTCAGGGCCCAAGGGGAGGTGGCCACATGTGGGCAGGGCAGAACAGGAGGGCAGCCAGACCCACAGTGGATCATTTGCCATTTAGCAGATTTTGGGGCACAAATTTATAAATCAGGGAAAGACAGCTTTTATCCTGGTGGATATCTCTAATGGAAGATTTCATCCAAGGTGCAGGAACTCATGGTTTGATGCACACCACTTCATGCTCCCTCTTTCTAGGACAGACTGTCTGTCAGGCCTGCGCAGAAAAGGCCTTTTTTTCTGTTTTTCTCAGGAGTCAACTAGCTCCTGAGCAACACAGGCTTTCCCTCGAGAAGTGATACTGGAAGAACCAGAAAGGTGACTGAATATTAAGCAGCACAGGTGATGACTTCAAGATCATTGTTTGACTGTCTTCTATCCAAGCCATAGATACATTCATTTAAACCAAAGTCTTTGTCTCATTTCTATGGTTTCCTAGAAGTTCAGAAGTTCCTGCAAAGATAGTCTTTGTGTATATCTATATATATAGATAGATATATACATGTATTTGTGTGAAAACACATGTAATAACCTCTTTCCTCTCTATTTAAAGATAATTATTTTAGGGTGTTAGGATGCTCCTAACTTCCTTTCTTCTTTTGATAATATTTCAGTTGATGCGTTTGAATGAAAATCAAAAGATAGCACTAAAAATTAATGAATAAATAATGAAAACACTATATTACCTGGATTACAGATACGGTGTTATCTGAAAATCACTCAATACGGTGGATCAAGGGTAGAAATGATATTAAGGAACAATTACAAGCAGCAGAATACTTGATTTATTGTTTTAACTTTGCTCTTAATGCAAGATACACAGTCATTTCTGAACTGACATTTGATGTCATGTTTAAAATATCTTTTGTTTTGGCATCTGATGGTTTGAATTTGGGGTTCAAATACGAGAAAAGCAAATTTTTTTCTGTTATTTTCCCAGGTAGCTGGAGGGATAGCAGAAGAAAATGTGAGGGGAAGGTTTTAGAAAAGAGGAGAATTGAAACATGGTGACAGGGGGAAAGGGAAAGAAAATGAAAGATCCTAAAACACCATAGTTTGCTGCATCATTTGTCAGAATTTGGTTTCTTTTGGGGTACTGTAGCAGATATTGCCTGCTGAGTGAGAAACAGTGCCAGGCAAGGCAGAGCAGCAGTCTCATCTTTTCTAACAGAGGGGGTTTTTTTCAATTGTTTGTATTTGGAGACGTGAGAATGGAGAGGATCCATGAGAATTATAGTTTCTGTTATCAATAACCCACAAGGAGAATGCTGTCTGAAAGCAAGTTGTTTAACTGCTGAATTGTAACCCAAAAAACTAAGTTAGCAGAATTCACCTTTTCCAAACAACTGTTTGTTTGGAATTCATTTGTAGCTGTCCCTGCTCAAGTTACAGGTCATTCACAGTAATAAAGCTTTCTAATTCTGTGACAGAATATTCATAATGTCTTTAAAATACTCAGCAGGATAATGGTCCCCAGGATCTGGACAGCAAGACTTCAAAAGGCAGAGTCCTCTGATCTCCAGTTTCCTTATTCTCTCTAAGCTTGGAAGGTTTCAGCTATCAAGTTTTATTGGTTGATAGTCTAATTGCATTTGTATTATCTTTCCCCTTAATATTATTTTCTTTTCCCTGTATTGGATTTCATCCAAATATTACTGTGACCATGAAGCAGTTTTCTGAAATGTTTTGCTTTCGCTTTGATGCTTAACTGCTTTACACGTGAGTGCTGCAATAAGGTGCAGGTTTCTGATAATAGTTTTTTTTCTGTGAGGAAAAGTTTCCACAATCTCTTGTACTTTGCTTATATTTGATAGAGCCCTTCAGTTTGAGGCTTTTCATGGACAAGATAAGGTTTGGTTAAACATCTGAACTTTTGAATGTTTATCTGAACTAGATTCGACCCCTGAATTTGTCCATCATTAGTTATTTTGCTTTTCTTTTTCGAGACTAAATTATGCTATTAAATATGTTCTAAAGTAGGTTAAGCCCCTGTGCAGTTTGTCAGCTGGAACATTAATTTTAAAGCTAAAGCAGTCTTCTATTGGCTCTTTTTAACATTTTATCTGAATTTTGACCATGGCTGGTCAAACAGAGAGTCAGTGCACCCATGAAAACCCCACACGTAGATGATTGAAGTGTCTCAGCGTTGTTGTGATGACTGGCCTGATTTTATTTCAGGAAAATATCCTGATAATTAGTAACTCTTTGCCTGCTCAAGCAGCTTGTTCCAGTGCAGCTGTTCTGGAGACTGGATAAAGCCCTAAATGTCACCATGTGCCCTGCAGTATCTCTGGAGCTGTCCCACTCAGCCCCTACATGAGATCCAGGCAGACTTGGGGTCCCAGCCACAAAACACTTGGCTAAATAAACCATCAGCTCCTGTCTGGGCTTTCCTTTTCCTCCTGTAATTCCCCTGTCTCAGTCCAACAGGAGGATGACCAACAGCACATCTCACAAGGCACCTTCTCCACTCACAGACTCTCTAAGGTAGCCTCACAAAAAAACTAAAAAAACAAAAAAAAAAACCCTCAAAACTGTGGCCTGCTTTTGGTCCGCTTTCTGGGTTTGTTTATTTTATTCAGATCCTAAAACACCTTTAGGGGAGCTTTTCCAGTGTCCTCACATGGACACTATCTGAACAAAGAGCTCTAACTGCTCAAAAGTCTGAAGATCAGTTGTGTTTTAGCTAACTCAAGTGATTTCTATATTAAAAAAAAAAATTAGTTGATGGCAGTAGGCAGTAGATGACTGTCTAAGGTTTGTATTTATGTGAACATAGATATTGGAGATTCTGACCAGAATTTTCACTTGAGGTAAGAAGCAAAAATAATTCTGAAATCTGATGACATGCTCCTTTTAAAAATGAGCTCATGGGTGATCTTTTGTTGTTATTGTTACTCTAATGATATAATGGAGGTAGGGATAATTTGATAAGGTATAGTTGACAGAGTACAGCAAATGGGTTTCAGATCTCTGGCTAGATATTTTTTGATTACTTTAAAGATAATGGGTGTGCATTTCTCCTTCATAAACTACCACATCTAAATTCACTGGAAAGTACTAAACTTGCTGTTTGAAAGAGAAAAATGTGCTGGAACTTGTGGTTTGAAACAGCAAACATAGAGCTGAATGTCACCACTGTTTCTCATTGGAAATAAACAGTTTTAGCATGTTGGTTTCATAACTTAGGCACTGTGAATTAATTCTGTCCTTTATTGTATAAGAAATAGGAGAAGTTCATTGTGGGTCTAAAACTATAGGGTTATGACTATAATTGGAGACTGAGCCCAATAAGAATGTAATTAAATATTAAAAGAATTTAAAATTTAGAACTAAACATAATTGATAAAAGTTTCAAGGAAAAGGAAATTCATTGGTAGGATATTCTTCCTGGAAGAGTCCCAAAAGACTGGATCTGAATAAGAGGCTCAACACAGTATCCAAGCACATGTCAAAATTTCAATATATGAAACATTTGTATAATTCTTAACAAGGCTGATATAAATACAAGACTCCCTTGTTCTCTACAGATAATTAATTTGCTTCCAAAAGCACAAGGCAGAATTATATGTAGGTTTTTAAGGTAAAACTTCCACATGGCAGCTAGCACCCAGCCCCCAAAAAAAGGTTTTCTTTTGGTGTAAATCTGTCCAGTGCTCCAATTAGAAAAAGGAACCACATCATTTTCTTGTCCTTTTGCCTGAGGAATTTAGTTTAAGTGATGACTATTCATAATATTTGCAAAAGGTTGAAAAGGTTTTCTTTCAGATTAACTCAGGAGGCAACTTTAAAGACTTGAAAGTTATTTGCATCTATTTCACAACAGAAGAAAGCAAACAGAGCTCCATATTCTAAAGGCTCCTGATAAATATTATTTATTGTAAATGACTTTTCCAACTCAATCTGAAAATAGTCTACAGTATCTTGTTCTGTCTTCCTCAAACTCCAACTCCATGGGATTTCTCTTTTTTTTTTGTGATGTCTTCTTAAATACTATTTTATCTTATAAATGTCAGCTACATAAGCCATTAACTCAAATATTGCAGTTCTTTTGCTCAGTAACTGTCACGTTTTATGAGTGGGATAAGACTGTGTGGCTGCAAACACTGATTCACCCAGTTAGGTAAGGGCAGGGACCACTCTTCAATTCCTGTGTTTGACCATCCATTGAGTATTCTCCTGGGAATATTTTTGCAAAGAGGCTGTGTCCAGAGTCCCAGTCCCTGACACGAGGTTGGGCAGACCAGTTTCCCCTTCCCAAGTACAGTGCTCTCTCTTCCTAGACTCCAAATAGTCAGACTTTGTGTGCTGTAGCAGATTTCATCCAAGTCCCACATGTTTTACATTAGATGAACATAAACTGGTCATACTGTATGAATAAAATGAATTCATTGATTTCTGGCATTGTGTTTTTTATATTTGAATTAAGTTTGTATAACAGTGTTTCTAATATTCTGACAATACCAAAAAAAAAATTGTGGAAAGAAAGGCTTGGCAAGTCCTGGGTGATCTAGTCCAGTCTCTCCTGTCACAAGGTACTGTGTGCTGTGCCCCCATACATAAATTTATTAAGCTGCATCTTAAATTCTTTTAGTTTTATTTGCCACAATGACTTCTTTAAAAGGGTGGTTTAGAACTTCATATTATGGCCAGTTTATACTCATCTATTCTTGTGCCAACATTGTTCTTCAGTTAAAACAGCTTTTCTCCCTCCCTGCTGTCCTCTTCTCCTCTCCTGCTCCTTTTCCACCCCACCAGCAAATTCATAGAGAACAATCACAGCTCTTCCCAGCCATTTTCTAGCTGGCCAAACATGCCAAGCTCCCTGTCTCCTTCCAAAATCTCAGCAGCCTCTTCCTCCTGGTGCTTCTCACTGCTGCTGCCTGCACCTCTTCTGTCAGGAATTTCCACCTCCACATATGAGTGTCCGAGGTTACACACTCACGAGACAGATTTTTTTTTTTTTTTAATTAATTAAAATGAAATATTTTTGACTTATTGGTCAGGTGCTGGAACAGGCTGTCTAGGGCAGTGGTTGAGTCATGATCCCTGGAAATGTTCCAAAGACTTGTGGACTTGGCACTTGAGCACATGGGTTAATGCTGGGCTTGGAAGCCCTGAGGAAACAGGAAGATCCCTGTTTTTTTACTCCTAATACAACTCTTTTCCTTGTGTCAGGGTTGTTTTTACAGCAGATTTCACATTTGCTCACTACTGATTGTATGATGTCAGTCATTCCCTTTCCTATTACTACCTTTTTTAGATTTTTCAGAAGATTTTCAACCCCAAAATGTCTGTTTTCATATTCTCTCTGAGCTAGCTCCAGAAGGATCAGAGGTGGGACCAGACTGATTTGCTGGTGTAGCAGCACACCCACTTTCTGTGATCTCCGCTTGAAGAAACTTGATTAGTTTGGGGTCTGCTTGGTCCTATTTTGGGGTGAACCCTGACAAATCCATCTCTTTTTGTGGAGTTACTGTGAGGAAGAGCTGGACTTGATGGTCTTAAAGGTCTTTTCCAACCTCAATGATTCTGTGATTCCGTTACTCCAATCCTGCTGTAAGCATGCTGTGGATGGACAGCTCTAGTTCTAATCCAATTAGAAACTCCAGATTCCAGTCTCAAAGTCACCAACTTTTTTTCCTGATACTTGTCTCCACTGATGATGCTTCCAGCCTTGAGTCAACAAGTAATTTTTTGAATGCTTCTACTTTTCCTGCTGAAGTTTTTAATGAAAACACAAAGTCGAGTTCCAAGAATATTTCAGGACTTCCACTGGTAACTTCCCTGCAATACAGTAGTTCTCCTTTCAACAAAGCTCATTTTAATACCTTATTTAGTCACTTCACAGCTATTGTTTTAGTTCTCTACATCTTCTCTAGTTTAACTAATCATTTCCTATTTGGCATCATATCAAATGCACAACTGAAATCCAGATAGATTTGGCCTATTACATTTTCATTTTCTAAAAAACATTTATTTTATTAAAGAAAGGTATCTGGTATGATCTGTGTTTATAAATCCAACATATACTCAGAAATATTGCTTACATTTCTAAACATTTATGGTACAAATGCCACTAAGAAAAGCTGTGTGGGGAGTGACATTTTTATTTTACAATTTAAATGTGTAGTGATGTTTAACACGCTATTAATTTATTTCCATTTATTATTAGAGGGGGATTTTTTTTATTTTATATGCATAAGAGCATGATGCAAAATATGAATTATACAGTCATTTTATTGAATCTTTACTGCTAATGCACGCAAATTTCACAAAGTGTAATGACACTACAGAGCACTTAAGTTGTTAGGCTGTCATATTACAGAAAAATTATTTGTGCTATATAATTACTGTTTTCTTTTTCCTATTGTTTATTTCTGAGCTTACTTCATAAACATCTGTAAATGTAGATATACTTGCTGTGGCAAATATCTATTATTGCACCATAAACCAGAATGACTTCAGGTCCTTTGGTGCCAAATCAAAAAAAGTTTTCTGAGCCTTTCCTGGAAGGTGATACCCTTCTGATGCTGCATATTTTGGGTCTATGCTCTGGAGTTATAAAACCTGTCATTTTGAAGCTTATAAGAATAATGATAAGAGGCAATGCCCAATTCCTGCATTTTTTCCCCTCAGTCATTTTTTTTTAGTGCCTTAAATTGACCCACGTACCTGTCTCTCATTCTATTCTTTTACCAAAAAAAAAAAAAAAAAAAAAAAAAAAAAAAAAAAAAAAAAAAAAAAAAGGAAAAAAGGGAGAAATATCTAGAACATAAGAAATGCTAACTCTTTTTTTTTTTTTTTTTTTTTTTGTTTACTTTCTAGGAAAAGAGTAGGCAGGGATATTTGTGTGTTGGATACCAGTGGCACAAATATTTTTCTTATCGGGGCTGTTGCAGCCAATTTGAGCTTAGTGAGCTTAGCTAGAGGTAGTAAACAAAGGGAAGAGAGAGAGAAAAACTTGTGAGCAAGTAGGTAAAGTGCACGTTTCTCTAGGAGGCCATCAGGACTTGGTTTTGCAAAGCCTGTCCCTCTGCAGTAGTGATGTTGTGATGGCAACCTCCTGCAAGGTGCAGTGGGGTTTTGAGCCCTGAGGAAGGAAACTGCTGCCTGGCTGGGGAAGAACTGCTGCAAAACTTCAGATTTGCAAGGCCTGAAATCAAATATGCCTTTTTTATGGAATTGCATCTGCTGGGAATCATGGACATGCCCAAAGCTCTGACAGCCCTGTGGTGGGCTGTCTGCATCCAAAGATCCACGTGTTTTCAGGCCCTGCAGGGCTCATTCCACAACATTTCAGGACATTTCTTTTCTGCAACCTTTGCAGTTAGGCAATGGAACTTGATTTTTTGGCTAAACCAGGTAATGCACAGTAAAATACTCTCTTCCCTATGGATTGGTTGTTGTGCCCATTACCTGGGTGCTTTTGAGTGGATCATGAAGCTAACACTAGGATTAAAGTGAACAGACCAATGCAGTCTCCCAGAAAAATACAAACCCAGCCTAATTATAGCTGAGTTTTTAGGAAAGCAGTGACAAGTGGAGTTCAATGTGGGACAGTCTTGATTCCTGAGTTGTCATCCCATTTCTTCTCAACTCTAGTATTTTTTTTTCCTTTGTTTCCCAAGGTTGTAGAGACTAGCCATGGAATGATAGTTCTGTTGATTTAAGGACTATTCCCCAACTAAAATGTAAAATTTCAAAGGACTCCGTGTGCTTTTGTGAATATGTGGAGTGCAGTTAATCAGAAGTTAACGGAATATTATATATCCATATTTTGATGTTGAGCTTTGGTGTTGAAACTATTCCCTGCACAGAAAAAAAAATAATATTTTGCAAGAAGGTCATAAGATATTCCCACTTTCATCTGCTTTGTTTTCTCTTAATTTATTTTGAAATGCCATGTTTTATTCAAATAGAAGGAGATTCTACCATAAACTTGGATGCCATATGTACAGCTTCTAAAAGGCTCTCTGGTTCTCATTGATTTCTACAGCATTTTATATAATAAATTTTGTTTTGTAAGTGTGAGAGTAGAAGATTTCAGAGAGGTAGACACTAATAAATTCTCCACCACCTGTTTCTGAGCTGAAAAGTTACTTCAGTTTCTGTTTTGTTCAGAATTTTGAGTCAAATATGAAAGCAAGTATTTCAATAAGATGACTTCAGATAAAATATTTGAAAACATTAGATGAATCATTATTTTCTGTTGTGAACAGGGCGGATTTTTTAAGTTAAAATATTAAAATGTAGGCCCATCAGTGGATGGTATGTAACATTTACTAAGATCTTTTGAGTGCACAGCTGGTCATGTCTGATAAGGGTGTACATTAGAAAGAAAGGAGTATTAGCAAGGTAGACTAAGGTAGATTGGCGTTTTCATATTTAAATGTCCTCAGTGATGTGATAATATAAGGAATAAGGAGCAATCTGGGGTTTAATTTATTTTTTGTTTTGTTTCTACTGTTACTAAGACAATATTTTGTCATTATTTCATACTTGAATTTTCTGTCAAACGAGACATAGCAGGGTATATGACATACACAATGCTGTCATGTTATTTTCATGAAGGAGGGAGGGATCATTTGAGCACCAGGATCTATGGATAAAATCAGTGGACCAATCTTTCTCTCTCTCCCTTCTGGAGGAGGCTGTTGGTTTAGATCCAGGTAGGAAGAGATCACAGAGCAGAAGCCTCCTGTGGAGTCACTCAGCAATCTCACTCCTCTTCTGCCTCTGTTTAGCTCAGTGAAAAGGTGCAGCCTAAATTATTAAAGATACTGGAAAGTAAAGGACTGAAGGAGTTCTTATCCTTTAACTGTCCTGTATAGTTTTAAAGTATCCATATATTTTTTAAATTTGTCAATATCTGAATTCCTTATCTCTTGAATTCTTTGCAGACCATATTTTCAACAATTCTATTCTTACCAACATTAGGTTCATGCACCACTATAAATAAGTATTTGATCTCCTTTGCTGGTTTTTTGTCAGGTTTTTTTTAAGAGACTGTTTGCTTTGTTTTTTAAGCATTATTTGAAGAGGAGCTATCTAGGCTCATGGGTTACATCTAACAATAATGGAACTTTGCTAGCTAAACACAGATGCTTATGTTGTACAGGCATAATTTTTAGCAAGTAGTTCTCGATCCTTGTGTGTGGCAACTAATCTCTATAATTAATGGAAGTGAAATTATAGACAGTGAATTTGCAACTATTGATATGAGGAATAGATCATGGCCTTTTGCTTACTGCTACTATTCCTAAAAAGATGGTTATGTGAGCAATAACGTAGCAATATATTCCTTCACTGCTTTAAAAACAAGAAAACTGAACAATTGCAGTAGATTAAAGATGGCAAATGAAGTTCAGTGTGGTTAAACCAAAGTGATGTACCCATCTGTCTCATCAGTATTTCCCTCAAACAAAAATAACTGGTTTTTCTGACCTGCTGGAGAATATGTCAACCCATTTAAAGTCCTCCAGGCCTGATTGCTTCGCCGCGTCCCACCAGAAGTTGCTCTCCTCTGTAGTTCAAAAGGCAGAGAATTCAATACAAGCCTGGGCTCCTGTACGCTAAAAGGTAGAGCTGGAGGGCGAGAAAGCTCCGTGTGAGAGAGGCAGAGCAGAGCGTTAGACTCGCCACCTCCCCTGAGCCCCTGCTTCGTCTTTACCCTCCTACAACACATGAGAAACAGCACAGAATGCAGAGCAGCAAGGAATCGCCGTCCCCAAAATGTACTAGCAACGTGATAATGCTGGCAATATGAGCTATATCATCAGCTGATGTAAATCAATGTAGCTGCAAGAGAATTTATAATCCCTTATAGCAGTTGAAGATCCAGCCAACGGTTTAAGAAAGAAAATCCTCAGCTTTTTTTTGTTTTGTTTTGTTTTGTTTCTGTAGACATCAGGGAAACTAGAGAGGTACTCCAGGTGGGGGATGACAATATTGATGCCTGGGAATAAAAGAGGGAAACCAGGTAGACCAGCAAGGAAAACGTGGCTCCACTAGCTCAGTAATCCTTGAATCCTATGGTATTGGTTTAATGAGATCTCTTCATCTTGAAATTAAAGTACAAGGAGTTTTTTTACAGAGAACAGTATTCAATAACAAAATATTAAATGATAAACACAGATTGCTTAAAATCAGATGGGCCATTTTAAGAAAAAGCATTTTAGCTCATCATGATATGTAGCACCTTATTTAAATTAGGAGGTGTTAATTCTTAGCTTGAATAATATATTAATATAATATGTAAAGTGAATGGCATTGTTAATCACAGTCGCGCCTGGAACGACTTTGCTTCTGTGCACTGAATGTTAATTTTGCAAAACATTAATTTCAAAGATTTTGCAGCAGTGCTTTTGTAATTAAATATTAATGTCACATGTTATTGCAGTAGCATGTTTATGAAAGCCGGCAACACTTCAAGTCAACTCATTTGTTTTTATATTTATTCTTGTACATCTGCAATCCCTTCCATTTCACAATTTCAAAGTGAAGGCCATTTTGAATAGTCAATATGTGAACATTTTTCATTGTAAGCGTTTTTTAACATCCAACAGGGTAAATATTTAATGTTGTGTTTTTAGCTGGTATAATTTTTCAGAAAATTGGCTATAACTTTTAACAACTCAAAGGTACCTAAACTGTCTACATTTTTGGCGAAAGTGATCTGAAAATAATATAGCAATAAACATGATGAAGCTGTGAAAAAATACTTGAAAAATTAGAAGCTTTTTTCTGAAAGTTTGACTTCCAGAGGTTGCGATTTCCCAGCCAAGTGTATTCTGGTGCCATTTTATTACCTGCGGTGTCGTGACTTTATATCCACTTGAGTCATTTCAGCAAACGTGGGGTTGACTTCTGAGGAACTTTTCCAAGTCGTGTGTTTGCATTAGTGCCGGAGAATTCACATCTGCAGTAGATTGCTTAATGATTGTTGTTCAGTATTTTAAAATAAACGTTTTCTGTTTGTGCCCTAAGCCATTTCAGGAGCACCGGGAGGATTCAGACTCAAACCAGTTTCTATTAGGGCCAAATTGTAAGGGCAACTAAGTTTGTCAGTGGCTTTTATTGACATGTATACAATATATATGTGCCTGTATTGGTTTGCCCAGGTCTGTTTTGACCAATTTACTGTATCTCACGATCTTGCCTGTGGCTCTTCAAACCTGTGAATTACATTAGTCTAAAAAGAAAGTCATTTCCATTTCAGTACGTTGGCAAGAAGAAATTCGTTCAAGGTATCGTATTTTAAACCATTCTTAATCATTTCATCCTCCCTTAGTATAGATACAGCAAAACAATTTGACAGAGCAAATTGTGAATTGTGAAATATGTTATTTATTCTATCACAAAATATATGAACAATCAAGATGCATTGTTTAGTTACAGGCACATTTAATAGTTAAAAATTATATCTGCACCTGATGTTGCATATTAACAGCTAATACCATTTGACAGTGATGAAATTAAAGGATGAAGAAGAGATACAAACTACATTTTACAAGCATGATGGGTCTCCAACAATGCCATTTAAATATTATTTGTCACTATTTAAAATGAACCTTTCCCCTTTAAGCTATGCCATTATGCTCATTTGTCCTGTCACCACTGACAGGCTCTATGAGTCACACACAAAAATGGTCATTAGGTACTGCATCTTCATCTTATTTAAAAAAATAGAAAGCATTCTGATGCCTCTAAAAGCCTGTAATTATTTTCATCCGAGGAGATAGTGTTGCTTGGAAGGTAATTTAATAACCTTTTGCATGTACCTGGGGAATGCCTCTCTGGGGAACCAAGGTGCCGACATGCCATTCAGTCGTCAAAACATGACCTTTAATGGTTGCTTGGAGAGAAGTTAGCCTGGAACGTTGTACACAGCGCGATGCTAATTCTGCTCTCTAATGTATGCAAAATTTAGTTCTTGAGCAATGATCTTTGTAAGATGAATTAATATAGGTACTGCTCCAGGAAACAAAAGAAATTGCAGTTGTGAGAGCTTTTCCTCACCACGATCTTTTGCTATATTGTTTTGAAGGAGCACCCGAGCTGTCTGATTTTTTTTAATTTTTTTTTTTTTCTTAGGAAATGCTAGTAACAACAAAACTGTACCTGGCAACGTTTCCCAGAATTTGTGGGTTTAATTCTTGCTTTGGTGAGGAATGCCCAGTATCTCTCGCAGGGAAACTGGGACAGTGTCTGTGTGATGGCTGCACAGGCTCTGATGGCTGAGCAATAAAAGAGAGTAAATATAAACTATAAGAAAGTAAAATGACAGCTTGTAGGAAAATGAACACACATAGAGTGTGGCTTTGAAATATTACTAATACAGTTACAGGGTGAAAGCAGAAAGCACTGAGCTTTCTGTGGCAATAACATATGCCAGGCACCTACAGGATACAGCAAATGAAGCACAGACTATGTCCTGTGACATCAAGGTCCAGAAACTCTTTATTTTGGTGCAGATATTAGATCCCACCCTAGTTAGAAATGCTGGGATTTCAACTCATACCCCTGACATGCCATCCGTCAATTTATTAGCACGCTGGTGCAGTAAGCCACTGAGCAGGATATATCAATTCGGTTAGGGGCTTTTTTTTTTCCCCCCTCTCTTCCCTTTAAAATGTCTGTAATCCTCAGCTCTGCTCTCTCAACCGGTCAACATTAAAGATTTATGTTGCACTTTTTTTTTTTTCATTGCCACACCTGAATATGGATTACTTAAATGGGCTGTAAATAATTCATATCTGGGAATAAGTTTCCATTACTGACCAATGTTGTAATTTAATATACTCTATTATGGGTTATACAATTTTAGATTGTTTTCTGTGTGCATTCAGCACTCGGGCAGACAACAGTTTAAGTAAAAAGGGCAAGATGTTTGTTCAGCTTATTTTCATGTTCGGGGCTGTACTGGAGGGAGGGAAATGCTGTTTTTAACAACGTTCTTTGTAGCTGTTCATGAAAATAAAAAATCTTAACCTGAATCAGCATAAAGAAAACTGAATGAGTAAAAGGAGGAAGGGGGGGGGTGGTGTATTAATCTAGATTTATATTCACCAAGCAGATGTCAGGTTTTAATGTAAAATACAAACATATTCTTCAGTAACACAAAATGTATCCCCCTCTCAATATGTGTGGGATTTTTTTTTCCCTTTCCCTTAACCAGTACTATTGCCTGTCACATGTGGTACTTGATAATTCTGTCAAAAGTACCTATAATAGGAGAGAACATATTTAGCAAGAACTTTTAGAATAAGGTTACAAGCTACAAATAGAAATGCTCCAAAATGTTAAAGAGCATCATATTTTTAAAAACTGTCCATGTTCAAGTGTTTACACTTAAAAGAGATTTAAACAATTTAAGATTAAGTTGACTATGGTAAAAAAAAATTAATAATAGATTAATACATGAAAATCTATGAAGTCACATAAGATAATGATTTAAAAAGGAATAATTTAAAAAGATGAATTAAAAAGTAGAATCAGAAAAGAAGGCCAACATAAACTAGGGAAAAACATGCTGTGAATAAAGTCTGTTAGATCTTGAAATAGGAGAACTGCTAAATAATGCATAGTTTTATTTTTCTATAATTTGCATAAACCTTAAGAGAGTATTTATTTGTGTAAAACTTGATGTATCGAGGAAGGAGAATTAAAAAAAAAATGGCATTCATTTTGTTTTCATTTTGGTATTTAGGAAAAATATTCTGTTACATATGGACTACTTAGACCTAATCATCTGACTGAATGTGATGTGTTTCTTGAGCCAGGTTGGAAAGGGCTGGCTTGAGAACAGTGCCCTGGTCTTGCTGCAGGCTATGCAGGTTGGCCCAAACTCTGCTGGGGAGCAGATGGTGAGCCAATGCTTGTAGTCACACTTACCTTCCTTGCTAAATCCATAATCCCTCACTGGACACGCAGCCAAGGCAGGCTTTGGAGGCAGAAAGGAGGTTACAATCTGGACTTGGGTATTGACTGCCAGAACTGAGAAAACAGCTCAGAAATTTCAAATGCTTAACAAGTTATCTGTCTTGTCCCTAAGCCAGTGCAGCATTTTTAAAAGTAATTAAGACATGATTGAAAATGTGTGTGCCATCTAAATACAAAAATCTTCAAAAATAATCAAAACCAATAATTAAAAGCTACATTTAATATACTAGTTAGTAAAAAGAGACTTATTTAAGCTGAACTTGCTTTTCATTTTGTTGCAGGTTGCTGGTGAATTTTTTTAAAGGATGCTTATATTCAGGGTTGGGAGAGAAAAATATTTTCTCTGAGCAAGGCATTGAACAAAACTGGAGTTTTTAAAATATGCCACTCTATGGAATTTTAGCTAACAGTGTGACGATGATTAATTTAATTAATTATTTAATTAACTTCATACTGAGGGAATATTAGCCATATTATTATGTATTACAAGATACCTAATACGTAATGATAAGCACGGTGCTCCTGCACAGAAAAAATAACAGTTGCTTATAATAATCACAGCATGGCTTGCCTCTCTAAATATTTAATCTATTCTAAATCAAGACAGTGATCCTCAAAAATCTATAATTTCAAAAAATATTTAGTAAACAGCCAAATTGTGGTCAACTGCAGTAAAGGGTGTGCCATCTGTTTAATGTAAATATCTGGGAAAAGGGAATGTCATACACAAAAGATTACAGAAATACAGTGAATATACACAAACCTTACTCTGTGTGTGTGTATGTGTACTCTGTTGTTTGTGCATGTGGTGCAAAACATTTGATTTATTTTTACCCAACACATAAATGTAGACTCAGTCCTACAAGGTGAACCTTTGCACCAACATGCATCAGAGTATTTAACCATGGACTTAATTTAAAGCACATGCATCATTGTATTAAATTTTGAGAGATTAAGCTCTTGCTAAGCATTTTATTAATAAAATAAAATATATCTCATAAATCATTAATGGGTTCTATGAAACTTATCTATCATACCATTTAAAGATGTAAAGTAATTTTAAAAAGGAATCGTTAATTACATAATCCATTTTAGTCAGAGCACAGCTAAAGTTATATTTTGATCAAGCAGAAAGACATGCTCAATTTATGTAAACACCATACCCTTAACTCTGACCACCATCCTCTTGGGATTTTCAATATATTTGTTTCTTTGTCCAAAATAACCTGTATTATTCTAAAGGACATTGTTGTTTGGAAGCACCAGTTAATGGATTAACCAAGTGACACTTAAAATCACTTACATTTGGAAACATTATTTATTTGTAAAGAATAAGGGAGAAATGTATAGCATTGCTCATTTGCAGTACATTAGAAGTGTGTATGTCCATTCCCTTCTGTCAGAGACCAATCACTGCGTGCCAGTAATGGGTGCATACATAATGTTAACTTAATTGAAATTCCTTCTGAAAGATTTGTGCATGTGAAATTGCACTGATAGAGAATAAGGTTTATTTTTACACTAGAATTGAGGCTACTCTGTCGAATAGGACAACGTGTATGTTTTACATTGAGTAAGAGTAAAGGGCCGGATTCTCAGCTGCTGTAAATTGGCATAATATATGTTTTGGGTGAGATTTATGAATGTCCTTAATATTAATTTGCTTGCCTTTAAGCACTTAGGTTTGTTAGTGATGCGATAAACAATGGCATTATTTTCACTTAGCTCCTTAACTGATTTATGAAATGAAGTACTTTGGAATTTTGCAAGTTTTCCTTTTTCCAGGGCCAGAGCCACTGGCTCCCTGCACTGGAGAGGGGCTGTGGAGCTAAGGGGGGGCACAGCCAAGCCTTGGGAGGCTGTGTCCCTCTGAAGATTTATTTTTTTTTCTGTTAACACACAGGAAAAGAATGAAATCAGGTGATTAAACATGATGAACAAAAAGGAAATTTTATTCTTTCCTCGCCTTATTGGTGTGAATAATTAAATTTAAATTAATAGGATTGTTTGCAAGGGTAAGAGGGGTGTGATTTGGACTTCAGGTTCACTCAGGTTGTTCATGATAAATTTGCTTGTCGTTGGGACTTTTCTGATATTTCTCAAAGCTAATTTCACTGGCACCTGGTTTGATTTCAAAGACAGTAGATTAGTTCATTTAAATGGGCCATATAATTAATTTATCCCTGCCCACATGCATATTCAGGTAGCTCTGCTGCATCCACGGGAAACTGCTCATAAATGTGGGCCCCAAGTTTGGCCCTGTGTTTTGATGTGGTGAGCAGGCTTTTAGGTATACTGTAATAAAGATTTTCTCTTTACACACGGCAGAGTCCTGTCTGTCCAGAGCATTGTCAAACTATAGGCAATCACCTATTCTACAGTGATTTAATTTCCTTCAGTGTGTCTTTTTCATCCCCTGGGAAATGTGCTGTACATCTATTTCTGCTGTGCTGCCCCAGCTTGCTTTGTGAACAGTGAGGCAAAGAATTCATTTTTATATTTTTTTTTTTTTATCAGTTTCTACCTCTGCTGTCAATAAATTACCCGTGCCATCTCTTAGAGGACCTTCTGTCTTCCTTGCTGACCTCTTGGACTATATGTTCTTGAAAAATGTCTTTTTATTTATCTTTATCATCTTGTGCAATCTTCCTTTCATTCTCCACCTTTGCTTTTCTTATCATTTTTGTACACTCTCAACTTCATCCTGTAATCTTTCCATTCCCTTCTGTATCTGATATTGCACAGCTCGCACTCCTCCCTTGATCATTCTGAGAGTCCTTGTTCAGGCTAATTGGCCTTTTTAACTGCTGTTATATTTGCTGCTGGATGGATGGACAGCACACACGCTCCTGTTGAGATGTTGATTTACGTTTGGGAGGTTTTGAGTTTGCCATCCGCTTCCTTTCCTCTCCCTTGGCTCAGCCTTTTTCTTTTAAAATTTCCAGTGGAAGGAGAGGATTTATATTATGTCTCTAATTTTTGTTAATTTTGGGTACATAGGGGTGCTTTACCTAGTGCTTTCAGGTTTTATATCTTTTTTTACTGTGTCCTGTTTTATTATTCAGAAATGAAATTCAAGGCTAATTTTTCCTTCACTTCTAAGATGGCAAAAGGAAAATAGTGCCAGTTGTTCTCTTTGACACAGAAAGCTGTAGGCACTGTATTTCTATTTTGAAACCCTTCTTTTTTCACAGATATTTCCCTGTCACTTGGTAATGAACCATGCTGGGGATGTTCAGAATCCCCAACATCTGTACCAAAGGTGTTGCTTCTTTCTGAGCTGTCCTCCACAGCAAAGCTCTGGTATGAGAGACTTTCTGCACGACAGGGCTCCTTAGGAGAGCGCAGGTTTGGGAAAAAAAAAAAAAAAACAAAACCAAAAACTACAACAAAAAACCCCACATTATTAAAATAAGAAAAGTAAACTTTGAGATGAAAAATGCCCTTATGTCAATATGGCAGTACCTATGGGAGGTTATTTTCTTTTCAAAAATCCAAATTATTGGAAATCAGCCGTGCTCCTTCTGTGAAGAGCCCTTTGGAGTCCCCAGATTCCTGTGGTGATGCTGTGATGCTTTTCAACCTCCAGTGCTGCTGTGTCCTGTGTGATGCTTCCAGAAAGGACTGGGAGCAGGGTGCTCCTCTGGTGAATGCCTGAGCTTGTTTGGGCACTGCTGTTGCACCTCTCCTTTCTTTTGTCTTGGTGTGGAGGAAAAATACAGTGATCATTTCAAGAGTTTCCAGGGGAAACAAACAAACAAACAAAAAAAAAACACAACAAAAAAACCCCCAAACAAATAGGGAATGTTAATAGATCTTTTGTATTCTCCACCTTCTTGGGAGCATGGTTTTGGTGCCTTTTACTTTCCTGTTAGTCTTTGGTGTTCAGGAAAACAGGAATTACTACAAAAGTTTTCAGCACCTCTGGCAATATTTTTACTTTCATTCCTAAACATAATTTGATTGTCCATTTCCTTTGAATTCCAGGCTTCCATGTGTTGAGCAGTTGTCATTAAAAGGTTTGAGATCCCACAGTGTTCCTACTAACCAGGGGTTCATAGAAAGAATCTACCTGACTCTCAAATTCTTTCGTTTCTTCTCTCCATGGATAAAAATAATTTCTTTGTGATACTTTCAGAATCCCTTGCTGCATAAATTAAAAAAGTTGAAAGGTTAAAATTGACTTGGTGCCAAGTTATTGCATTAGACAGCAGATTCCATTTACTTATTTATCTGTTATTTTTATGTTTTTAAACATTTTGGCATGATTTCCATATTGTGATTCTTGCGTGCTGCACATTCAGACTGTCAGCCTTTGATTCCCCCCAAGGAGATGTAAGAAGAGGTCTCATTTCAGACTTGGAAGTTTTTATCTTATTGTTTTTTTGCAAAAGACTAAGGGAAAGTTTAGGAAGGATTTTTTAAGATTGATTGACAAAGTGAATTCCTAAGAGTGATATATCAGTGCAGGACTCAATAAGCCAGGACACATGCTACTAACAGAGAAGAAATGGTTTTATTTATTATTCACCAATCTCCAGGGTTTCTATGCCAGTCAGAGTTGGCTTATTTCCCATATATATTATTAAATGTTTTACAGTTCAGCATGCATACAAAAGGAGTAAATGATGGGGTGCATACAGTTTAACCTACATATGGAATAACTTAAAATTAAACCGTTTAAAGGTTTATCGCAGAGTATTGATTACCCAAACCAATAAGGCATACATAGATTGGGAAACAGTATAGAAAATTACAAATCTCTCCTCAACATTGACCAACTTTCCCTAGATTCTTCCATTTCCAACCTCTCCATTTTTTTTCTTTTTTTTTTTTTTTCATTTAATACAGAATTATTAATATAACCAAGCTAGGCAGAAGGTACTGTAGGCGTTTGTTAGGAAAATTATTTAAGTGAGGTCAGTGAAGAGCTATAGGTGAATAAACCCCAAAGATAGTCAAGATGTGCCTCGGCTCCTTCTGGAAAATCAGAATAGGATGTAAAACTGAAGTTAGTCATACACATGTACATGTGACCCAGTAATTTCATTTACTTCTCTGCTGAAATTCAGTTTGGAGGTTGCCTTGGATAATCCCACCCTCCACTCAAAAAACACAATTGCTTTGTCACCTGTAGTTTGCACCACCAGTGCAAATCCAGTAGGATTCAGGGTAGTCTCTGGAGTAATTTGTGGGCAGCCTCCACAGTGTCTGTTCCTGGTGGAGTGAGGGACAGTTAAAATAATAGCAATTTTTGATATGTATTAGGTCAGGACTAAAATTCAGTATAATCCTAATCTAAGAAATGCTAACAACAATTTTCTTGTGAAAGTCTTATGAAAAAATCCCATACCACTGTTTCATCATTTAGACTGTTTCTGATTCTTGAATGCTGTGGGGGGAAAAAAAAAAAAAAAAAAAAAAAAAAAAAAAAAAAAAAAAAAAAAAAAAAAA
>VZUI01053171.1:0-27572 GCA_013401135.1 Cettia cetti
AATAAAATAAAATAAAATAAAATAAAATAAAATAAAATAAAATAAAATAAAATAAAATAAAATAAAATAAAATAAAAATTAAAAGGAAAATATTCCTAACAAATGTGTAGGAGGAAAAAAACTTTTAAAATACCATGGACAATAACATGACTTTCATTGCTTCTGTCTTGAGTTAAACATCTGATGGCAATTAAACCTTCATGAGGAAAAAGGAAGACAAAATCAGTAGTTTTTTACAGAAGGGTCCGGCTTTATTATAAATGGATTTTTTTGCAAATATATAAAACAGGATTTAAAAGATTACTTTTTTCAGTTACCTTTATTTCTCAGTGTCTATGGAGAACATATAACTCACAAGAATCTTCTGTAACATATTCTGAAAGGTGATATCCATGATGACTACAAAATTTCAAAAATGTTGAATATATGATCATTCCATTTCTGGTATGCCAGTATAACGCCAAGAAATTTACATATCATGGATTTGCTATCAAAAAAAAAAAAAAGTTGAAGTTGCTGTCATTATTATCATCATCCTAACATTTTCTGGGTTTTATATTTTTCTGGGGTTTATATCTATACACGATAAATAACAAAAAGCCAAGAGGAAGAAAAAATAAGTTAATGTAGAATTTCCTTAAACATCTCTTACTAAAAATAATATAATGAAAACAAATGGACATTTTGATTAAATGGGTATCATTAATGCAGCATGTTATGATCTGAACTCATAGTTTAATTATCTAATTAAGAGCAAATGAAAATCATTAAGGTCTGTGGAATGAAATAATTCATTTTAGGGGAGAAACAGAAGAAAAAAGCAGTCCCCTTAATTACAAACTGTCATTGGCATGTAGCACCTAGGAGTAAATCTTGCTGCAAGATGACATGCCTAGCTATACTGTACAGCAGGTGGTTGATGAATCATACCAGCTTCATGAAGAATTGCCAAAGAAAGGAGAGTCATTAATGAGTAGACCTCCAGACTGGGAGTAAGGTCTCGTGAGTCCTATAAACATTTCTCTTTCTGACATTTGGCAAATCACTCAGCATCAGTTTGCTTAGCTGTAAAATAATCATATACCGTTTGAGACCCTGAAGACCTTATGTAGATTTCCTAGTCTGCTGCTAAAAGAAGTTGCCAGATGAAGGCAAGAATGGGACCCATGCACTGTCACCTGCTCAGATACCAGCAAAATGCAGTCTGGGATCACATTACATGGATGTGTTACACACCAAGCAGCTGCAGAGACAGCATTCGGTTCAGTTTTGTTTGAGGCTTCCTGATTCTTTGAAATCTTTCAAGTGTGCCCAGAGAGTACACTGAAAGAGGGCAGTTCCGTTATTAACTATGGAGCCATGCACAGAGTTTTTTCCTTCTGTGGAAATAGATGTGTTGGAGGAAGGTGAAATGGTATGTGTTAAGGTATGATGGGACTAACTTAACCCCTGAGAATTGCTGCTGGCTTTTTCTGATTATGTCTGCAAGAAGCAGGCAGGCATTGACACAGATTTTCCCCATAAGTTCATTGATTAGGAAAGATGCCCAAACTTCATGGAGGCCCTAATGAGAAGGGCTGGGACATTAAATCAATGTGATTCTTTTAACTTTTAAGAGTCCTGAAAAACAAATATGTTTCTTTTATTGATGGTTTATTTTGAGGGTGCAAATAAAAACAAGCCAATTATAAAGTTCAGTAATGTGGAGAGACTGTTACTGTTCCTAAAGGCTTTGCAGCACAAGAGATAGGCCCAGATTTCAAACAATGAGAGATCTAGTTTCTAGTTATGAATGTGACCTACATTTCTGAATCTTAGGATATCTGTATTATCTACTATTTCCCATTATTCTGCACAAAAAGTTGGGATTTAGTCGATGAAGTGCTAGACAAATGAAGAAACCTGCAGTACAAGGAAATCTGACCATATCTATAAAGCCTAAAGCCCCTTTCAAAAAGAGGTTTTGGGGTCATCCTCTTATTTCTAGTTTCTCCTCAAACAACAGCTTAAGCGTTATGAGTAAACATATCATGCCAATTGCTGTAGAGAAATTAAGGGTAAACACAATATGTTCCACAGGGGTGTCAAACAATGGGTATGAGAAAAGAAAAATTTAAAATTTCATTCTGAGGATGACAGGTCTAATGAATGGAGATAAGAAACTGGAGAATAACATTTTAAAAATAACAGCTCAACAAGAGACTACTGAACTGAAAACAGCTGCTGGGACTACTACACAGAAATCAGCTTGAAACAGCAACAGACACATATATTTGTTACTAGGAAAGGATTTCATATGTATGGAAAAGTCCATGCAGAGAACAGTTGAGGACAGATGTAGCCAAAGCAAAGCTGGATCTGCAGAGGGAATTGGAGAGTCTGGTTGGTTTCAGAAACTGAGATTTAAATAGCTAAAGTTTGTCTGAATTGTCCATTATCTGGACTGAATAATGAGCCATGGCTTTGGGGGCAGGGAATTTGCTGCCTGAGTATCTGAAACCAGGTGTTGCTGGTTTTTTCTGTGGCTAGTACCATCTGTTCTGTGCCCAACAGAACACTTCAGCCCAAATCATTTATTTTATGGCCGTGGATGAAAAGGTGAGCGATGCCCTATGGAAGGCAATTGTAATATGGCACAAGGAAAGTACAGAGCATGGCTGCAGATGAATAATCAAACAGATCTGAAGTGAGGAGACCTATTACAAAACCACCAGATTATATTGCTCGCTTTCTTTCTCTATGTGAAACCTCTGAAGTTGAGTGGACCCTGCACTCTCAACATGCTACTGTGTTCTGTTAGTTGACTAGAGAGCTGGGAAATACAAATCGAGGAAGCTTGTGCCAGGTGTTTTCAGGTGTTTGTGGGTTGCTGCTGATTCATCTTCAGGATGTACCACCTGCCTGTGACAGTAGTTTGGAGCATAGTTGAATGAGAAAGGTAGAATTTACAGCATAGGAAGAAAGTGTTTTTTATTTTTTCCTCCACTCCTTAACAGTCTCATCCCTATTATTCTCTATCACTGACAACATGGAACAAGAAGAGGAAATTTCTACACACTGAACATCTTTCTTTATATCCCATTCATATCCATAAACAATTTCCCTGGATTTCTTGTCAGATTTTTTTTTTTTTTTTTTCATTAGGCCACTGAAGTACTCACTGCAGCTTTATGCACTGCAGTTTACAACTGTACCCAGCAGGAATGTTGTACAGCTGGCCTAGCATATAACATCCTAACTTTACACAGCTGACAACCTCATTTTCTTATCTTCAATCTGGTTATCTGCTCTACCTTCTCTTCAAACAAAACCAGCTTAAAATTTTTGGAACAAAGGGAATCACTATAAGCAACTAAAAAACCAGAAATATATCCAAACACTGTCATTTTTGCCATTTAATTTTTTTCCATGAAAAGAAATGATTTATTAAAACAGACAAACAGGTCTTATCATATCAGAGGTAAATGTATTGAATTTAATTTACAGATAGTGTGGAAGTGACTGGTCAGAGGAAAAGGAATCTGAGGATATGAAGGCAGAAGTACTGAATTTCCAAGGGCTTGGTTTTTTTCCTAGACACAGAGTCATCATATTTTCAAGCTTCCAGATTTGAAAAAGGGATTTGAAGGTGTGGGTCTTCAGGGATCCCAGCAACATAAATTTAAACTGACATAAATAAGACTATAGCTGTCATTGTTTCTATCTACTCTGTTTTCAGTGAAGAGTATGCAAGCTTAGAAAGCCTTCCAGTATCCAGCCTTCTTCATGCATAAAAAGAAGTTTAGGTTGGAAAGTTTTTGGGGTTCTTTTCTTCCAGGGCTTGAGGCTTTGAGTCTCAAAGTCCTGATTCCATATCAAGAACCATGAATTTCAAGAAATGTGACTTTGTTATTACTTATCACATAATGTATTTGGAAGTAAGCTATTGTGGCTTCAGGAATGTTTTTAAGACACAGAAATAGGAGACTGTATATATTGAGAGTTTCAGGCTATAAATCTAGAAAAAAAAATAGCATCTTGCCTCCAGGGAAGATACCACTGACCTTTAGGCCCTGAGTTTTTCAGGAGCCACCCACATATCACAAATCAGCTAAAGTCCACAATACTAAAATCCACAGTACCCTGCAGCTCTTTACCATTAATTATCACCGTTTTTCTTAATTTCCCAGATTTTGTTACAAAGTTATATTTAATAATGTTAGTACTTTCCACTTTGGACCACTACTGGAAACAAAGCAAATAAATATTTTTCCTTTAAATGAAGAAACAGAAACCCTGAAATGGTAAGTAAGTACAACAAAAGTTTCTTGGAAGATTCTTAGTCACAATTTAAAGATATAGATTTTTCTTATTCCAGGCAAGTTCTGGGTATCTTTAAAGAAATATTTTAGTAATCAGGGTGAAAAGAGCATGTTTGTGTAATCTATTTATTTCCTTTATATACTTCTCACATACATGTAACTATGTCCCATATCTGGAATTCTGTTATCATAAGTACTTCTATTTAATTTAATTTAATTATTATTTAATTTTCTTTTTGAGGTATTTACATTATTGTTGCTGTTGTTGTTGTTGAGGCTATTCCAATTAAAGACTGCCTAAAATGTAGAGGAACTTATCCTTGACTAGATTTTAAATTCGGATCACAAAACTCTCAATGTTAAAGTTTTGGGTGTTGAAAAGATTTGCAAGTCTTCTAAGCGTGGAACCAAAATGAGGAGACGATTTTCAGATGAACAAACATGGTTATATACTATATTAACTGACTACTTTTTATGTTCTTGAGGGAAGAGCAAGAAACAGTCAGGTGATTCTGCAACTAGAAAAAATTATTCTGTATAACAGAGACATAAATGAAAACTTGCGGTATTTTTATTTTTTGAAAAGGCAAAAGAGAAAGAAAATGTCTTTTTTGAGGTTGAGGAATATCTTATTGGGGCTGATGAATGTCCATCCTTAAAGATTTTTAAAAACAGTTTTTATGAACATCACTTAAGAGTTCTCTGGCCATGTGATTTGAGCTTGGACCTGAAAGTACTATAGGTAAACCCTAGATTTTGGTTCCAATGCTCAATCTCCATGGTTCTATGTAAATGAAACACGAGGAGGACATGACTATTCTGAATTTACTTGGACTATCTATTGTTCTCTTTACTACCATCTTATTGAACACCTTGTATGACATATGCTCTGGGATCCAGTGCATTTTGTAAATTATGTTTACTCTGTTAAGCTGTGGAAAGTGAAAGGAAAGAAGAAAGTATAAACTCAGCAAACTTTCAACAGAGCCTGCTTACACAAAAAGCAGAAATCATCATGCAGATTTATTAAAAAACATAGAAAACCCATCATTTTTTGGAAAACATTACGCCTTGAATTGTTGAATCACTCTACATTTTAATGTGCAAATTTGTTCCCTGGCTTTTTGTTGAAAGGATCAGACCATTTGGCATTTTGTCTGAGATGTAAATGCATTAGGAAGATGCAGTATAATTTATTAAAATGTATAAAAGGAACAAAGAATAGGATTAATTTTATTTTTTTTTTTTTTAAATTCCAGGGGCACCACTAGGGCATTTAATATGGGTTAAACCAGATTCAAAGAGCTTTTCATTAGACATTTAACATAAATGACGAAGAGCTTAATAAGCACATAGCATTTAAATGCATTGAATGGAGGAATTGGACTGTACATAGCATTATAATTTATAGTGTTTTGTTTTTGATTACATAAGGGAAATACATTTTTTATGCCTTAAAAGCATTCTTTTGTGATGTCAAAAAAATAGCATAGTATTATTGTTCAGAAAATGGTGTTTCAATTTGGGAGTGAAGCCTAAAGTCACCCAAGTGGAAAAGATAACTAGCGAATTCCTCAAAGTCTTGTAGTTTGTGAGTTTTTCTCTTCAACACGTCCTTCTCTTCTGGGCCTGATAATGAACATTGCTTCTACTTTCCACACTATGTTGCTTGTACATTCTTTTTAATGGTTTTAAAAAAATTGACTAGTGAATACTTCTGGAATGCAGTTTAAACAGAATTAGTGAGCGTATCACTACGCTGGGCTTGCAGCATGGAAGCAGAGTGATCCTGAAAACGTGTTTTTCTTCCTTTTTTCAATCATTTAGTGACAGTATAAAAGTAATTCAGTCCCCACTTAAACAATACCTGGGGTAACTCTGTGTGTATCATCTGTTCCATCAGAGATGATTATGGGAAATTAAAGTGCTGCAGAGGCAAAAGTGGCTCCCATTTTCAGGAACTTTATCAAAATGTTAAGGAAGGATAATATTCTAAAACGCTTACTTCTTAGCTTCTGCTTGCCTTCAGCAATACTGTCTATTACAATCTCTCTTCAAATTGCAGTGGCTTTCCTTTCTAACAAAAGGCATTGTTTTTTCCCCCTTTTCTCTTATATCTTTGCAGGAGACAATAAAGTATCTCTTCTTATCCAGAAACACTGAGAGTTCTTATCAGCAGAAAGGTAAGAAAAAGGAAATATCTCAGCAATGGAGATTTTTTTTGTACTGTGTTTTATTTTTTTTAGTAGGTCAGCAAAAAGAAAAAAGAAGCTCCATTTTTCTGAGATACTATCCCTTATTGTTAGAAGGAGAGCTGGAAATCAAGATAAAACTCTGATTCTCTGAGAACGCAGTCACCTTAAAATGCATACCTTCATCTCATGCTTGGTGTTCCTTGTTTCCCCCTTTTTTTTCTGTCTTTCTTTTTCCCTTGTCTCCTTTTCTTCATCTGTTTTAACCTAATAATTTAATTTTAATGTAAATTTTCTTATTGTGCATTTACCCCCTCCTGATCCTATCTACAGTACTGAAAGCCAGGAGTAAAACCACACTTTAAGAAATGAAACATTTATTTATGCATAAACATGCACAAATATACATATACATATAGATATGAATCTGTATAGCTACATCTATGGTTCAAATGCATACACTTAAATATGTGTAAATATGTTTGTGTATATATATGTGTGTGTGTGCATTTATTTTTATGTATGAAAGGATATAAAGAAGCTCTTAGAGGCTGGAATTCAGCTCTCATTATGGAGGCTAGTTGTGTTTTAATGTTCCCAGTGTCATCCATTTACCTTCATTTAAGGCAGTAATGAATTAAGTGACATAACTGACATTTGCTTGGTGTGGCTCCTTTATTCTTTTATCCTCTCTCTCAGAGTTGTAGCTTTCCAGAATACTATTTTGGTCGTATTTTATTTTTATCTGAGGAAATATTTACCCAAACTAAGGTGGGATGGGGAGAGGGGGTGTACAAAGATTATTCAGCTTTGCTTGGGCACCAAACATGGTAGAATCAGTACAGGTCCTTACATCCTACCAGAGTGTTCCATTCCCTCAAATTTCTCTTTGTCTTTTGCACAGCCTCCACAGTGAACCACACCCTGCTTCTCCTATCCAAGCATGGCACAATACTGAGAATGACAGCTGTGCACATTTTCCTCATCCCTAGAAAACATTCCTCTTCCTTCTTTGCATCAGATTTGGGAATATCAAGGCAAATGAGTCAGGTCAGCATGCCCACGTAGTAGTTGTATATCAGACCAAGATTGTGCTCCCCTGCTAAACAATTTAATTCAATATTTGAACTAATTAAGCACTGGAAAGAAATAATTTTAGATGAAGTTTCTTTGAGCCTATTTTATACATTCATCCTGAGCAATTGCTCTTAAGAGTGGCAACTTTTTGTCAGTTGTTTCTAAGGAAGTTTTTCTGACCCTCAGTGTTATCTGTGGCAAAGGAATAAGGCCAGGCTGGATGTGGGTCTCAGCAACCTGGTATAGTGCCAGGTGTCCCTGCCCATGGCAGGAGATTAGAAATAGATATCTTTAACGTCCTTTTGAACCCAAACCTTTCTGTGATTCTATGAATACCACCTGTTGTCTTTCTTTATGGTCAACACACGGTGACAGAATCCTCATCGAACTCATCAGGATAATGTTTAAATCTGTTCACAGAATCTCAGCTAGTCACTTGACTACGGGAAAAATAAGAAGAGAGTGGGGGGAGGGGGAAATGTGAAAAAAGCACATAGCTTTAAATATCAAAATAGAAATGCTCTCTTCCAACATAAAGATACACCCATATTCACCCTTCCTACTGTCAATAGGTAGAGGTTGACTACAAAAATCAGGTCCTGGGAATCCGATGGCCTTCAGAAGTGTCTATTTTCTCCAGTGGCAGTATCTGAGAACTTTAACAACTTATCTGGGTTATCTGAATCACATCTAAATCAAAGGCACTTCACCTGAAAGGGATGTCAGAAGTAATATGGTTATTTTGGTTGTGAATATTTAAAAAAGAATTGAAAAATATATTTAAAAGCCAGCTGTGGCATTGGTTAGTATGATTATATTGGCCTGTGGAAAACTTCCAGATGGAGCAGGGTCCATATTCCTGAAGTAGGCAGTATACCCTGTGAGAAGGATCCATTCTGGACTAGAGAACAAGAGTGAGAAGGAAGGAGCAGCAGTGAGAAACTGGATCATCACCATCCCCACCAAGCAGCACAGCTCAAGGGAGAGAGGTAAAGATCAGAGTGAAGGAGTAAAGCTGATACCTGGAAAAAATGGTGGTGGGAAGAGAAGTATTTTTTAATTTTTTAACTACTTAAGTCCATTTGAAATGTTGGTAGATTAATTTTCAGTAAGTGGTCTGTTTTGCCTGTAATAGTAACAGGCAAGTGATCTCCCTGTCTTTTTCTTGACCCACAAGCTTTGTCATCCCATTTTGCTGCCCAGTCACCCTGAATGAGGGAGCAGCTGGATGGGTATTTGGCAGCTGACCAAGACCAGCTCACTACAATGACACCCACAGGATTGTCCATTACGTACTGAAATATATCAGATTATTATTATTATATTATGGAATATGGATATTATGCTGAAGATTAGATGACCAGGTCCATGCACTTATCATTGAGCCCCTCTTGTGTATTTCAGTGGATTTATTTAAGGATTCTGATCTTTAGGAACATTTGAAGTTGTGAGATACTTCTGAAATTTACACCAGTCTCACAAATTGCCTTGAGATTTTGAGCAAAAAAATATTTACATGAAAATGTGTTGCAAAATTTGACCTTCTAGTATTAAAGAATGTTATGCTGTTGAAACAATAGCAGATTTTTAAAGAATAGAAACTATTAAAATATTTTTTGATTTGTACTTAAACCTAATAACTTATGTTTTCAACTCACCAAGAAACAGAAAACTGTCAAAGCCATCCAGCTTGTGTATTATTATGATGCTATTCATTATTGTTTGCTATAGTTTTGGGGGATGAGTGTTCTTTTTTCTTCCCTTGGGTTTTTAATGGGTACATACCGTGTGTGTGCACATGTATCTGTGTCTTTGCTGGGCTCAGAGTTGATTTTTACACTTGTCTTGATAAATTATCAAGGGAACTCTTTAGAAATATCCTCTTTGTTTCTTCTAAGCACAACATTAGCAAGAGGTTTTGTCATTAACTTCACTTTTATGCATTAAAAGAGGGAGGGGGAAGACACCACATTTTGTGATTTCAAAATGATTTTTCCCTTTTCTGCATATTTTTTTTTTGCTCATCACTTAGATTTTTTTCAGTCCCATGTTGCTATTTTATCAGTGATGACAATATGGAAATCCATACATATTGGTATTCCAATAGAGATTTGCCTAGCCAAACAGAAGCAAAAAATTACGTGAATACAAATGTATTAACTGCAAAGATAAATCACAACCCGCAGGCAGCTTGAATAAGCTGAGGAGAGGGAGGAAAAGATGTGGGGTGGGGAGTGCAGCTTGCAACCAGCTGGAGTTGGAGGGTGGAACATCACACAAAGAAATCAGGAAACATTTATAAGCATAACTTTTTAGTATCACACAACCAGAAAATGTTGAGTGATTGAAAAGCAAGCAGGCCCACAACCACACTGCATTGGAAAAGTTTTATTGTCTTTGGAAATCATCTGTGCTCATTGTCAGGCTTTTTAAGACTCTACCTTGGTTTGGGGGTCTTTTTCTTTCTTCTTCTCTTTCTTCTTCTTCTTCTTTTTATAAAGAAAAAAAAGTTTTAAAAATATGAACTTAGGAAAAGCCAATTTCATGTGCTGTTAATTTAATTCCCAACATAAAACCTTACTTCTTCTGATGGAAAATGAAATTACCCTTTCTACATCCGTTTTATCTGTCAATTAAATTCTTTTTTTCCCCTTTCCTCCCCTCAAAGAAAAAAGAACATGCACATTATTGGTTATATTTTCTGTGCTTGCAACAAAATGAAAATGGGAAGAGGTGGCATTAACTACAGTAAGTACACAAAACCTGCTTGATTATCATGTAAAGATGCTGGAATGACAACCCCAGAGACTTTGAATCTCCTTTGTGAGGTTGTAGATGTCTAGGCTAATTTTCATTTTCCATTTGTCCTGGTATTGCATGGCAAAGCAGTTTTAATAATGGGACTCTTCACAGCGTTAACTATTAACCTTTCTATTTTGTGGTACCTTAAAGAAATGGCTTTTGGAGCCAGCTTTCTCTGCCTGAATCTCTACGTGAATAAAGATAGGAAAATGAAATGCATCTTTTGGGCGGAAAGAGGGAATATTCACTGTGATCCATTCTGTATGATTAATTTCAGATGCTATTTGTTCCTTCTTTATGTTGTCATTATTTGACAGTTACGAAAAAATCACTTACTTTGGTCTGGCTTGGTTATTACTTGTATTACCTTAAAACTGACTAGAAAATAGTATTTGGGGAAAAAAAAATTCATCATTTCAAAACTGAAAAGAAAAAACTGAGGCAGAATTTTTTTCTTTTTGTTTCAAATGAAGGGGAAAAAAGAAACCACCAAAGAACAACAAAATACCTTTCATGACCAAACAAACCAAAAATTATCCTTTCAGTTTTTTAAGAGCATTCCTAAAAGGAGAGAAAAGCAGATGCCACCTTTTAGGTAAATCCTAGAAAATTCCATAACACAACTATAATAGTTTGTCTTGCATATGAAGTTCTGAAATGTTTTAATCCTTACCTGAAAGAAAGATACCATTGATAAATTGAAAATAAAACTCTTTACCTTGCAGATTTTTTGCAAGTATTCTGGGGACTGGCAAGTACCCACATTTGGGTGCTGAGGGGCATCTTCTGGTGAAAGTTTTCTTTTGGCATTGCCACAGCCCAATCTTAGATCCCCTTCTGCTTACCCCTACAGCAGGGGCAGCAGGAGCAGCCACCCCTCAGCTGTGTAAGCTGGGAGTTCCCTGGCACTGAAATACATGAGTGGATTTACCTCTGATCAGAAGTGATGAGGTTCAGCTAGATTTCTTTTTTCTACAACGTTTTTAGAGGAGAATATCTTGGAGGCTGTGAGCCAGAGGGCTGAGCAAATTATGTGTCTTATTTGCCAGAGGACATCTGCTATCCTTTCTCTTAGAAGAATTTTCAAGGAGGATATTCTCCTCCACTGCCCTTTGTCTTCACTGACCTTGAGAAGGACAAGTGAAAGTTAAACACTTTCTGCTTACATCTGTAAGAGTTTGGGGAAGCTTAATGTGAAGTTCTTTGACTCTCTCAGGCATTCAATTAGGGGTATTTTCTGGTTGAACTTCCTCCTACTAGGAGAGTTTTTCATAGCTGAATGTATCCGAGAGTCTAAGTAAATAATACTGATTTTTTTTTTTTCCCAACAATATATACATAGTCAACTTGAACTGTTTAAGGTCTGTCACGGCAGAGGCATCTGAGGCATGAATCTCCTCACACTGACATGCAAAACCCAAATACAATTTGGTTAAAGTCACAACTAGTATTATACCAGAGGATAGTGATTGAGTGAAAAATCAGGCCCACAACCTAAAAGGTGTATGTATATATGTATATATGTATATATGTATATATGTATATATGTATATATACATATATGTATATATGTATATATGTATATATGTATATATGTATATATGTATATATGTATATATGTATATGTGTATATGTGTATATGTGTATATGTGTATATATGTATATATGTATATATGTATATATGTATATATGTATATATGTATGTATGCATGTATGCATGTATGCATGTATGTATGTGTATATATACGTATATACGTATATATGTATATAGCATCACTTTTTTTTTTCTTTTAACTTCAGTACATACCCCTGGAAGGCATTAAAATCATGCACTTGCCATTATTTGTTGCTCCTGAAATGATTAAAGTAAATCACTTTTTTTGATATGAAAAATATATTGAAAACACGTTTCTATTTTTCTCAGCGCTTTGCCCTCCATGTTGCATTTTGTAGTGTAATCAAAATGCAAAATACATTTTGAAAAATTAAATGAGAGATACATGTGTGAATCATGAGGTTTATTTGCATGTTTGGCCCTTCAATTCATTAGGGATTTTGTTTTTTTCCAGGAGGGAAACTGTCATATTTACATATTCTTAGACAGGCATGCAAATATTAGTCAGAAACTATCGTTTATCCAATGCATTACAAGCTCTTGGGCTGCAAAAACAGTAATTTCAGTTCTTGAGTAATATGTTTTTTTGGAAATCTGGCATAATAACGCTGTATCATAGTATTGCCCACTAGGACCACTTATGATTTTGTCAGGTTTTCCATTATCAAGCCTTATATTCTGGGCCACGCACATTTTACGCCAGCCATATAAATTTGTTATCTGACATGCATGGTCTCAGTCCCAGAACAAATTTCTTTTGCAAATTTCACAAAGAAAAATCATGGCAGCTAATTCAGAAATTCCAGCTGAACCAGAGGGACACAGCACCAAGAGCAAGAAAACTAACTAGCACAAGTCCTTTATGACCACTTCTGTGTTTCTGTGATCTGATGTGTTGTAGAGGATTGCTGCTGCAGATTGAAATATGCATGCCAAATAACATACACAATAGTAAATACACTGTAGGTAGCACCTGTCAAGTGGAAAAGAAGCATCTGTCACCTATCTGGGAAATGGGATGTGGTGTTTTATACAGCTTTGCTTTGCATAAAGTCATGAAGTGGTGTAACAGAATGGAGATTATTTCAACGTTTACTGAAGCAAATAGTTTACATCAGCTGACTTCCTATCTCACTGTCCCCCTTTTCATGTAGAGTTTATTACAACTTCTAAAAATTCCCATGGGTAAATTCAGGCCTGGTTAGAGACAAGGTTACCACTAAGGTCAAGGATCCACCCAGCAAAAGCAGCTCACCAGGGTGATATAGGTGCCAAGGTTTCTTTAGCCAGTGTCAGAGAAACAGTGTGATAAGAGTCATAGAAGGTGCTACCTTCAGTTTCAACCTTGATGCCCCAGGACACTTTCACATTTACATTTATTTACCTGGCCCATAAGCTGGGTGAGGCTTAAACACATGCTCCTGATTTTTCAGCAAGTGAAAATAATTAAAATGTTTATAATGAAAAACTGAACTCAGAGATGATGAAGACAGATATCCCTATAGAAATTCATTGGGAGAACATATTGATTGAACCATAGGGACTGAATTAACCAATACACTCTTTCAATTAATATTAACAGGTAAGAAAACCTGACCTATGTGTAAGTTTTTGTTTTCTTTGTGCTAAAATATTAAGGACAACAATATCTGCTGCGAGTCATCACAGGAACTTTTCAACTGATCTACTCTCATTTTCACTAGACCATTTGGGTAACTGGGAGTAGATGATTGCTCCCATTCACAAAATTTATGTAATACACTGATATAAAAGCAACTCTGGAGACTTAAAGTTCTAGTTATGCAATCAGGAAGGATGCACAAAACCCCTTGATATGGCTAGAGGGGACAAAATTTATAGCTAGTGGTCATCAGATACATGTTTGGAAAGAGGATTTTTTTTTTCTCCTAGAAGCATAATTATTAAAATGTTCATGCTTTTCATACACCACTACTTCTGTTGGATTTTGTGTAGAGGAGATACGTATGTAGAAATCCGCTCTTCTGTAAATCCTCAAATGTACCAGAGACTATAAACTTTTTGAAGGGACTATTGCAATGTGTCATGTTCATGATCTATGGATTTAGAATTTCACTGTGCACACTTGCAGAGTACTCCAATGATCCATTATGTTCTATCAATGATAGGTAGAATGTGGATTGATATAGATACTTGAACTATGCCTTATGGTCCACAGTGTAGTTCTTTGAAGATTTTCTAAAGACACTGAAGGTTTTGTACTTTGAGGTGACTCCAAACAATGTCTAGGAATTAGGGCTTGACAAAATTCTGCTACAGTAAGGTAATGATCATGTTTCTTTGTTCTGCTATAGTCCAAACACAACCTGTGTGCTTGTGTGGGAAACAAAGTCAGCATATAGTAATGGCTCAAGAACTTGTCTGGAGCCTTGGGAGGGCTGTACAGATCACACAGGTTTCTGTGTTGCAATGTCTAGACATGTGGAAGCCTCATCCAACTGGTGTATGTCATTATTAATGGATTATGTACTTTTTGTCAGGGATCAAGAAAGATACCTGAAAAAAAGAATGTTGATCCAATTATTTCTATTCTCCTTTATTTTATATAATTACTGTGGTAGTACTCTATAAAATAATTATCTGAATTTCACTGATTACTTGAATTTACATAAATTACAACAACACAAATTTGAGAGAGGCAATATAATCCATTAAACATCACTGCAATGCAGCGTTTTGGTTGCGGCCCCAATTCTGCTCTTCACCTAAAGGTATAGGCTTCACCTGAAGACCATATGCTACTCACCATTTCCCCTTCTATTTCTGCTTTTCTTTGTAGTTTTATACTGTTTGTGAACAGCCCTTCACAGCTTGGTTCATCCCTAACTATTGTGTAGACAGAAACTACCAGAAAAGCCAGCTTGGATGAGACATTTAAATCCAGTTGCAATAAAAAGAAATGTAATACAGGATATTTTATATGCTTACAAGAAGATAATTGTCTTTTTGGACAAGTAAAAAATATTGCCCATGATCCCAAATCCCAACTTCTTTCAAGATAACTCACTAGCAGAATGTTGCCATCAAATATATTCTTCCTCCCTTACTCTTCTTTATTGGATTTATTCTAGTCACATGTGTGGGTTGAGAAATATACAAAAAAAAATCCTGGTGCTTTCATTAAGATTATAGAGCTGCAGCCCTTAAATCATTCATTTATGCAATTTTTAACTGTTTTTAACTAGCACAAAATAGCTCATTGGAATTATGCAAGTATAGATCATTTTAATTTGAATCATTGTGGAATCATAAAGGACTCCGTTCTTTAATTTTGTGCCTTCAAGACAGACACTTTGATTAAAAAATAATAAAGCATGAGAGCTGGAGGGTACTTGCAGGTTCTTCCAGCTATCATGGATCCCTGATCTTTGGTACTAATTCTTCTCATTAATATTAATAAAGGGCTGATAGGCCATCTCAAAGCATAGTACAAACCTCATGCAATTAATTGCATGTAGTGTTTTTATGCTTATTTTGCACTATGAGAAGTGATGCCTCAGGAGTCTAAATATCAGTTAATCGATAATATAAAATTCACTGGAAATGAACCCTTCAACTCCCTTTTTTTTTTTTTTTTTATAGAATCACAGAATCATTTAGGATGGTAAAGACCTTTAAGATCATCAAATCCACTGTAAACCTGATACTACCAAATTCACCACTAAGCCATAACCTCAAGGGCCACATTTACAGATTTTTTTTTTTAAGATACATTCAGAGTTGGTGTTCCCTGGACAGATCCCACCTGGCTGCAGGCTTCTTACAGCTACTTGTAGAGAGAAAGAAGGTGTCCCTTAAGCCTCCTATTCTCCATGCGTTGCATGATATGTGAAATGAATTGTCAAAGAAAACAGAGGAAAATATCAGTGCAGGTTTGCCCTAACAGCATTTGTTCCCAATTTCCCATAACACAAGTGATGTTCTTTGCAGTCATTCAGCCCATAATAAAAAGTGATATTTATATTAATAGAGGAATTCAGTTTCCTGAGCTCTATAGGCATTTGATGCCATTTTAGACTTCCAAAATTTTCCATGGTCTAGAAGGTACCCGGGAGGAGCTTTAAAATAACATGAGGAACTCATATTTAGGAAATTGGAACATAATCTAGAAATATCTATATATGGTTGAAACCAACTAACTGTTTTAAATTCTTGTTTTTCAATAGAGTGATCATCAAAACGCAGATAGAAACAAATTCTAGAGATATACATGTCTGGTGTGATCTCATTTTATATCATGATTTTTATAGTTGTCAAAATGGTACAGACTACCTTCTCCTTGGATAAAAAACAGAGTCCAGATTACAGTAGACTTTAGGTAAGAAATTAATTTTTCTAATTTATCAGATGGGCTTCTGCCATCTGAGGCGGCAAACATTGAATACAGATACACCATTTTGAGGAATTCTCCACAAACTGAGACTTGAAGTCATTACCTCTAGTCACATTAAAATTATCTTTGCTTTTTGTCATTAGATTTTTATTTCATATTTTGTCTTTCTTTTTTTTTTTAACCAATTTTGCTTTTAAATCTTCTTTTACTATGGTTTCTCTTATTTCTGTCTTGAATTGAGAATTTGCAAAACTGGGTTTCATAGTACCAACCGGATTCTTATCTAGGAAATAGGCTTCCAACCAACTTCTGTGTCTCATTCTACATTCTTATGTGGAAGGAAAGCTCTTTGGGTTTTCTTTCTCAGTGACACATTTTTTCAGCACACTGAAGGATTTCTGTACTTGATGTACTTAACGTGGTGCTTGGAAGAGTCTTGTTTTACTCTTCAAATATTGCACCCCACCAATGTCTTTCAATTTTAAGTACAGGGAGATTATAGTATAAAAGCAGTTTTGTTAAGCACTTTTTTTAATAAATCTTTCCAGTTTTTAGCAGGATTAAAACCAATTACATGTTGTTTGTTTTTAAAATTAAAAAAAAAGAGAGAGAGGAAGAAAGAGGAGACAATACAGACAGATTTGCATATAGCTCTTTGCTTCTTCTTTCAGTGCTGCAGTTTTTGTGAGTTAAAATGCTTAGATTTCTTTTCTTCTCCACTTCTACATAACAGAAAGTGATTGTAGCAACATGGGATTTAGATAGTGGGTGCTGCTACCTAATTCCCAATAAACATCTCTTTTGGAAAGGCTGCTTGGGTTAGGCATTCAGGCAAAGCAGTCAAGTCCACACACCATACACACCATGGCTAGCTCAGCAAAGAGAGGGGAGAAGGTCCTTTTGTATGATAAATTCCAGCAAGGGTTTATTCCCATAGGCTGAAGGAAATCAGGGAGAAAGAACCTGGACCGTGTGGTGCTCAGTGCTTAAGTAAGGGGTCAGGAACCAATGGTCTGAGGGCACAGGGGCAGTACAAAGGGCAATACCCTATAGGGGACACAGGGGCAGGCCACCAGGGATATCACAACCAATGGGGAAACAGGGAATTAGGGACACATGAGGAAAGAAAAACTGAGGTAGATCACATAGTGTTGCAAGGCATAATGGGGTAATCTTTTCTTTCAGCCTAGGCAGAGATTCTATGGTATATTCTTCCAGGGCAAGGCCCTGGGAATTTTCCTGAGGGGTTCAAAGGTTTCCATAATGGATTGCAAGAAAAGTAGGTGGAGCACCACCAATAAAGACTTTTGAACACTATGCCATCCCTCAACTGCTCATGGTTACACATGATTTTCGTCAGCAAAACATTTCAGAAAAATTAGAACTTTTCTCCCATCCTGAACTGATCTACAAAAATGACTTGCTGATACTACAGAACAAAAAGGGATATGGTTTTGATTTTGTTAACTTGTTTTTACACAAAAATATATTACTACACTAAATTGTTTGTATTGGTGTAAAGGTTTGACCCCACCTGGGTTAAAGGGCAACAAGGTACTGCATTCTCTGCTACCCTTTGGCTGCCTGGTAAGGAGGAGAACTGGAAAAAAAAAAAAGTTAACGTCCTGGACTGAGGCAAGAACTATTTCATAACTGTAAAATATACATGACAAAAATCAAAATGAATTATTTAATAGTACTTGTTGTCATGAAAATTAGAGAGAGAAATAGAACTCAAGAGAAAGAAGTGATGAAGAATAAAATTTTTTACCACCTGCTGACTGATGTCCAGCCCACCTGCCAGCGGTGATCTGTCCCATCTGGACAGGTGCCCCCAGTTTGTATACTGGGCATGGTTTTATGGTATGAAATATTATTTTGGCCAGTTTGGGTCATCTTTCCTGGTCGTGTTCCCTCACTCCCACATGTCTTCTTGTGCCTCTACTCACAGGCAGAGCATAGGACCCTTTGATTTAGACTAGGCACTGCTGAGTAACCACATCAGTGGTTCTCATAATAAATGAGAAACACAAAGCCATTACAGATACCATAAGGAAAATTAACTCTATTTCACTTGAAACCAGGGCAACTGGGGATGGCCAAATATGGGAATGTGATCTTGTAAATCTAAATGACCAAGAATATCCCCACTTTTTAAAAAATTTATATTCAAATAGATATTATGAGCTTTTGTTCCTTCCTACTGGTAAAGGTGGTGTTTCAAATGGAATTCACTCTAACAAAGAATCCCTACAATAAATTTTTATTTCTGTTTTGTTGTTGGTTTTATGTTGCATCATGGTACAGAAAATGGATTTTGAAGAGGCTGGGCTGTGGTTATTTCAGATTCTAACAATTTGGGGCCTGCAGCAAAGGGTTGTTCTGCTTCACGTGGCTCAAAATAACTGGTTAAATCCTGCAGCTGTTACCCTGGGCTTTTTACAGCTGGTTGAAGTATTTTTAGCAAGAGAAAAGTGCACTTTTATGCACACCTCTACCTGTATTGTTTTATCAACAAGTATGAATTTATAAGGTCAAATCTCATCCTTCAAGTAGTCTTCGTATACACATGCACACATGAAAGAAAATGGTTTTAGGAAATGTCAGAATGCTTTATATCAACATTTTCAGAATGTACTGGAATGTTTCATTTCCAAATGTCATTTTCATTTTGAAATTGATCTTTTTAAAGGGTAAGAAAAGAAGAAAAAAAGTCTTAAATAACTTGAAAATGAAACACAACATTTTCCAATTTGAACGAAACTTCCTGGCATACAAACCCAAACCCATTTCTTTATTTCTTTTTTCTTTACCACTGAACTCCAAAGTCAGATATAGTCAGGAGATGAGTGCTCATATTCGAAAGCAGTGGTCAGTTAAAAGTGCAGTTTCTGTTTTCTCTATGCCTGCACACACAACATCCTGTCAGGTGTACCTTCCATCACTGGAGGTTGCAGACATGGCTTCACGGCTGTGTAATTCCTGCCCCTGCTCTGTTGAGAGTGATGGTAGGTACCTTTAATTGCTATAAAATTAAATTTTGTCCAAAGAAAATCTGCAAAAGTGGGAAAACTACAATTTTACCCTTTTTAAAGAGAATCCACAGCAAGGCAGAAAACTCCAGGGATTTGAACATGTGGAGCCATATAAAGTTCCTCCTTGACACACTACTGTCACAAGAGAGATGCAGATACCACAGCCAAGTTGAGGAGGGAAAAGAGGGAGTTTAATTTTCACTTTCAGCTTATATAAATTTCCAGAAATGAGACCACATTGGAAGACTGAGGTTCAACCTCTTCAATTCTACTGGTCTGAGAAAGTGTCCATCAATTGTCTCTCCTGAAGAAAAGAACGTAAACAATATGAACAGTTACTAAAACATTGCATTGTTTACATGAAAATCCGTGAGAAACTCTGACTCCAAACCAGAAGGCTGAAAAACAGGGTGACACATCCTGATTTTATTTTTTCTCGGGTTCTAGATTGCTTGGAATTCACTTGATTCATAAGGGCAATAAACAACCCCCTCCCAGACATCCCTTCCATCAGCAGGTTGGCAACAGCCAAGAGCTAACTACACATTACTATTGCCTTCTGGTTCACTGTGCATTCTGATGAGGTTATGAATATAATTATTTTCTCTTTTTTCGACTCTTATTATGTAAAGTTTCTTTTTTCTGTATCCAATATTACAAAAAGTATAAGAGGAGACATTGAAGGTAATAAAAAGCAGGACAGTCTGGCATTGTTTCTAATTAAAAATAAAGAAAACATTAACTTGAAATTATCTGAGAGCTTTTTACCTTGTGAATTCATTTATTCTATAAAAATCTTGGGCTGAAATATAACATCTGGAACAAGTTCTTTTTCATACCATTTTCATTTGATGCAGCTGATATTAACAGCCTGAACAAGCTGGGCAAACAATTACCTCTCTCTTTCACACTCACTCACAAACTCTTTTCTCCAATGTCATTAACCTACCCAGCTATTATGAAGGACTTGTCACTGCTAAACTCTGACTTAAATGTGCCATTCATCATGCCCTAAGAATACATCGACAAAGAATTAGAAGCTAAAAATACTACTAACAGCAATTAGTGCAGTTTCATGCAAAGTGGGTCTTGCAACGTATTTCCTACTTTTGATAAAATAAAGGTCCAGTTGTTCCGGTCTAGGACATATGTTTCAGCACACTCACTTTTAGTATCTCATGACATTTCAGTTAAAACAAATAGTGAAAAAAACTAAATAAGCAGATTACATAGATTAGTTTTAACTACCTAGATATCCTTGTGATACAGAGCATTTCTTTTCCTTAAATACCCAGCATTTATTTTTCATGCACTCAGATTAAAAATAAGAAGCAAAGCAGAGCAGGCATGGTATGAGAAATCATGCTCATGGATGATAAAACCAATCTAAACAGTTTGGATGGGGCATGTAGCAACCTGGCCTAATGGAAGGGTGTATGGCAAAGGTGTTGGAATTTGATGTTTTTAAAAGTCCATTCCAGTCCAAACCACTCTGTGATTGTATGGTTACGGTTGGACTTTAAAGGTCTTTTCCAACCTAAATAACTCTAAGATTCTAATAAGATTCAGTTAACTTATTTTGTAGCAAAATATGTTCAGTTTATTGCCAAGTTTCAAACAAATGTGAGTGGTAAACAAAGAAAGAGGGAGGAGATCATTTCACTTTCAGCAGTAACGAGAAATTTAAAATTCAACTTCATGAATACTTTCTTTATTTGAATTCAGTAGGATAATATGGCCTCCGAAATAGTTACTTACTGTTGCTAAAGTCAATGGCTGTAATGCAATAAAGCTTCAATTTTTATTTTTTTTTCCCTGTGGTACAGGAAGTCACATTATACAAGCAAATAATCCCAATCAAGCTGGATCCCTAAGAAACTCTGAAATCAGTTCCCAAGGAGCCTCCAGACGTAGTTAATAGCTGACTAGAGGTGTATCTAGCTGATTTCTAACTAGGGAGAAGATGTATAAGACAATGACAAAAATCACTATAATAAAAGAAAAATAATATTTAGAGAAAAAAGCTCTGATGAATCCCCGCAAGATAATATTTCCAAAGCCTTAATGAAATCCTTGGACAAAAATTAGTTTTTTCTGTCATTTTTCACAAAAAAAAAAAAAAAAAATATAACAGATCATAGGAGGAGACTGCAGAAAGCCCAGATGTGTTTCATCGTCTCAAGAGAGTAGTAGGACTCCAGTGTGATAATACTTCTATGAACAAACCCTTTCCTCAAAGGACTTGCAATTCAAATAAGTGGGGATGCAGGAATATTAATATGACAAATTTCGAGAGGTATTCTTGAAACAAATAATGATTGTACAGTTCACCTGCTGTGACACAAGTGCTCAGACTTGGTAGATATTTACTTGAGATATATGAAAAATTATAATAGAATTTACTGAGTTGGAAAGGACCCATCGGGATCATTGAATCCAACTCCTGTCCCTGAGGTCACACTATTTTCTACTGAATTTTCTACTGAATTTTCTACCCCACCCCAGCTGAAGAAGTTTCCCCACACCTGGCAACAGGGGCAGAGAGGGCAGCGTGTCGATCATTCTCTGTCCAATGGGTGAATATAAAATGGAGCGGTTTGTAGCTTCAGTTAATATTCAGATTTGTGATTTACAGCAGCAGATAACTGAAAACAGCACAGAGTCTCCCAACCCCAGCTCAAAGATAGGACAGAAACATATCGAAGAGAGGTTTCCTCAAATCCTGCAGTGAAAAAACACCCAGACAACAATAATATGAAGTACACAAAATGTAGTGTTTTGATGAAATGAAGAAAATTCCCACAAATTCTATTGCAGTTTTAACAGTGAAGAAGACCTTTTATTGCCATTGTCAGGTTTGCCTAAATTTATTTTGGAGATTTTTTCCATCATTAATTTAAAGCTATTAAATGAGCAAAGATCAGCAGAATCAGCAATAAAAGGCACAGGCAATTGCTGGAGCTGTAATTCACAGTTTGGCACAGTTAGCTGAACAATACAGATTGTACTTCTAGCAAGGAATCACACACAACATATCTATGATTTAAACCATGCTTTTCCCTTTCTTAAACAGCTATTTAAATACAAATTAATGATTAAAGTCATATTTCTTTACAATCAAAAGCACCACCATCTCTTCATATTTGTCAACATTAGCATTAAAACCCGTTGGAAATTGTGAGCAAAGTGCAGGACAGCGATGGTGCGGAACTGAACTCCAGCATTCCACTAACAGCTAACATCACTCAGGCAATTTTTGCTGGGTGTCCCATTTATTTTGCACCTAGGAGCTGATAGGCAGGAACATGAAGTCTCAGTGGTCAGTGCTGATGGTCATATATACCTTGCATGTTCAGTGACAGAAATACCTCAGGGTAGGGAGCAGGTGTGAATTATCCAGAAGCTGTCAGATTGGTTGAGCATGCTTGAAACAGCTGTAAGGGGTCCTGAACAAAGCACAGCAGTTGTAGTGAGAAAACTATTAGCATATGCATGAATAAGTGGGTGTGAAAATGCTGGCTAACAACATGCAGTGTGTACTGTATTCCAGCTGAGTAGGTGTAAAAAACATCCTCTTGACAAAGAAGTGTGAATTTCAGGGAGACAAGCCTGATGAAAGATAAAGATTTGTGTTTGTTTCATTTGTTTAGATTAAGGGCCTTGTACTTCTGAGGTGTTATTTTGTCATAATTAGGTGAGGTTTGCCCCAGTTTAGGCAAATAAAGTAAGCACAAAATAACAGGACAGCAACTCTGTAGGACTGAGAATCACAATGGATTTTGAACCAGCTCTTTGAGGTCAAAAATGTAACTTTCTCACTGGTAATACTCATCAGAACTTCAGTGCCTTCACCAGGCTACACAGAGGTCATGGCCCAGACTTCTGAATGGCTCTTTGTTGTATGTGCCTGTTAAGACTACCACTAAAAATCGAAAGAGAAACTGAGCCATCCCTTTGTTGGAGATCATAACTGCCCGCTAAAAAAAGGACGCTTAAAAATTCTGCTCCTGGGCACTTGAGGGCATTTCACATTTCAGCCACTCACAATTTATATTTATTTGAAAAATTGTGTTGCTCGGCAGTCTTTTCTAATAGCAATATAATGGTATTGCAGCTGGAATTTAATGGTACACTATTACACTTCAGGGCAACCACAGCACGAGTGTATCAATTCTGGGATGAGTCAATGGTGAAAAAGCAATATTGAGGTCATATTTTTCCTGTTTCTGTACATCAGTGAGACAGAGGTATAGGACTTTTGGCAGGAATGTAAAAGATTATTTTTCAGTGATCTAGTTTTATTCCAGACAAATTTCTCTATCTTTAACTTGAAGGTTTGCAGTTCTACCTTGTTCTGTTCTCTGACAGGAGCTGTCACAGGGATATTAGAAGAGTTACCAACAAAGCAATAAATGACATGATCTTCTACCTCATTTGCCTTTGTTTTAATACAACTTTTCAGCATTCCTTGAAACTTATTTTCTGTCACAGATGGAGTGAACATGAGGTTGACACAATATGCCATAGAAAGCAATAAGTCTTTTGTTGGTACAAAAGCTCACTTTTAATCCAGATTTTTTTTTAAAAAAAGTCATCTCTTTTGCTATTAAACTTTGGGGTTTGCAGCTGATAGACATGTCATTTTTAAATTGGGATCAAATCAGATGTCTTCCATGTTTTGCTGTAGGGATCCTTGTTTCAATACCTCATTTAGAGAGAAAAAGCATCAGATCATAAAATTGGCCATGCTGGATGAAAGCAGAGCTTCACTTAAGTCAATATTCTCTTTCCAGTACTTCCCAAAAGCAGATATAACAAGTGGATATATACCAGAATAACAAGTGGATCTGCATGCATTTTGCTGTGCTGTTGCACACTTACAGCCTTCAACAGTTTTTGCCTTGGAAATTTCTTGATCTAATATTTGCATGTTTCTATTTAATAGCCTTAGATGGATTTTTCTTTAATTTTTTTATGTGACAATTTCTTGAATCCATACAAACTATGAACTGTTAAAGAAACAGCAAGTTTTTCTACCATGTTACATATATCTCACAGTCTATATATATATATACATACTTGTGTAGATATAGCTAGCTGTAGATATAAAGAAATACTATAAAATAGCAGTTACATAGGAAACAGAAAAGGATTGCATGTTATTGCCACTGCTGCAATAATCTCCTTCACAGAAAATTAAAAGGAATAGCAAAATTTCAAGTCAAATTCATGCCCAAAAAGAATCACAAATCTCTACATGTTTGATAAACTACATTACCTTGTACTGATCTGCACGTAGTTGTTTAGCTTGAGAATGCAGTCATTACCATTCACAGATACACAGAGAAAACATACTTTTGCAGTCTAGAGATTAAAGTCCTTATCTAAGTGGCTAAAGATCTTCAGGTACTGTCAAGAGCATTCTAATTAATCGTATTTTGAAAAGATTTCAACAGATAGCATAAATGAACAGTCATGCAAAGAGATATTTTAAACCCTTACTTTTTCAGAAGAATACTAAGGTTAAAGTCTGCTTTATTTCCTTTCACTCTACAGAATCTGCTGCCTAACAGCTGAGCTTCAAAGACAGGAACATCTAAATATTAAGACAACAGAAAACTATACTCTTCCTCCAATTTATCTCAGTAAAAATAGTTTTTGTTGGCACAAGACCACAGGTCTGTACTGAACTGACAGTACAGGATCTCTGAAATGAATACAGGAGTGAAAACTGTGTAATAAACACAGCTTTTTATGCTATTTGGGACTGGTGAAGGTTTTTGGGCAAGTGCAAACCTTAAGTGGGAAATCACCTGGAGGGGAGAGGTTGTGCAAAGGAAACGAGGTGGGGGAAAGGGAGAATGAAAGGGTCAAGTGGGCTGAAAACTTATGAGGAGGAGGAATCCTCCACCGCACATCACCCACCTCTCTGCATCAGGACCTAGTAAACTTTTAACTCCACTTCAGGCATTCCTCTTCAGAAGCACTGAAGCTTTCAACACCACAGCTCAGAATAAAGTAAGCACAAGTTTACTGAATAACAATTTTAGCTCTAAAGGGCATTTCTCTGTTAATTTTCTCTATGTGCAGTGGTACAAGTCTTTAAGAAAAAAGGATTAGGCTTTTACTTAGACTATTAGACATTAATTAAAGTAACAATAAAGCATAAGTTTCACACACAAGAGATACTGTTTGTTCCCTTTTGCATCAACAACATTTTGAGTGCAATGTTATCAAGAGAGAAGATTTCTATCTGTTGGGTAAAAAAATGAACCAAAGCAAAGCAAAATGAAATTTTAATTAGATTTAATTAATATAAAATAAACTGTAGATATAAAAAACAGTGAAAATTTATGAATTTCAAATTTTTGTTGTAATGATCCCACTTCTCCATTTTTTCAAATGTTATCCCTGATTCTGTAATTGTGTCATGCCATCACAAAGACATCCATTTAATCAAAAGCCTTCTGCACCTGGGACACTGCTAGTCAATATGTAGTAAACAACCCATGTCTTCCAATCTAAAGTGGGGACACTGTGTTCCAGAGAGATTCATTGATCTCAAATGGCAGAGTTAGTCCTTTGTGAAAAGAATCTTTCAAATAAAGCTACTTGAGTGTTTGAAGGTGTGAGCACTTTGATGTTTCAAAGCCTCAATTATTTAGGTACCACAGAGCAGAGCATTGTGTATCTGCCAAAGTCTCGTTTAAAAAGCTCAGACGGCTAAGATGTCATGTTCTTTTCAAAGTCTTCTGGTGACTGAAACTAAGAGAAAAGCCCTTTCATTTCAGTGACTCCTAAGGTTCTCTCAGCATCCACTCTGTTGTGCTTCAGCATGATACCATTAAATGCTTGCCTGCAATTTGAGTACATTGTCAACAGAACAGATATATTCTAACTAAGGAAGTGGTATTAATGCTGATAGACTGTGGTAAAAGAAAAACAAACAAAAACACCACCCCCCTCCCAGCTTCTGGTGTCTCTTATTGAGGGATAAGATTCAAGTGCCTGGTTGAAAAGCAGTTTTATTCACCTTTAATAATTAATTCAGTTTTGTCATCAGGATTGTGTAAAAGCAAGTGTTTACCTCTCCCTAATTTACTACAGTTGAGAAGAGTAATTCTGTCAGTGGTGCATCATGCTGCTTTCTCTTGCTATTAACCTGTTACTATTCCTACACAGACTCCTGTACTGAGCTTAATTATGGTGATTCAGCAATATCTGACCAAGGAAGCAAAATGTAGTATCCAGACAGCAATGAGATCACCCTGTAAATTAAATGGTTGAATAAAAGCAGTTGGTTGAGAGAGGTAACAAAAAGGTGGTGAATTTACAGGTGGTATTGTGAGTGTGAAGACATAAGTTGAAACCAACTTTTAGGCTCATCACTGAGGTATTTAGGCTAGAATGCTTTAGATAAATTATTTTCTGCTTTTTTTTTAGCTGCTGGAAAGCTACAGGAACTTCCAGGGTGAATCAGATCTAAGCTGAGTAAATTGTCAGTTCAGGAAATATATTCTTCTATTTGGTCATTAAAAAATGGACCGAGGTACTAAATAAATGGTCTTATCTAAGAGCCTAAAATTCAATGGAATTAACATATGCCTTTGTTTTTGTTCATGAAATAAGATGTGCTTTCCCTGATTAAAAAGAGGAAATAACATGAAGAAAGAAGTAAAAGACAGGTGGAAGTGTTAAAGGCGTACGAGGTGAAAGAGGTAAGAGACAAAAGCTGTTTACAGATCAGGGTAGAGTCCAACTGTTTTGGGCAGACAACCGCAACAGATCTGAAAAGACAGATTAGTCAGTCATTCTCTGTCACAGGATTTCTGGTATTTTTCTTTAAAATATCTTGTGAACGGCTAATGGATGGACCACCAAAGTACTGGGTTTGCATGGCAAGGCTTTGGTAGTGCAGAGGCCATAGGAAGGGCATTTCTGAGAAATTTCCCCTATGTCCCATGGAGCCAATGCCAGCTGGCTCCACAGACAGACCCAATGAGCCCACCAGTGAAAGGGGTAACACCTCCAGGATAATATTTTTAAGAAAGGGGAAACACCCTCTGGAATGTAACTACAGCTAGAGAGAGAGTGAGATCATGTGCGAGGAGCAGCCCTGCAGACAGCCAGGGCAGTGCAGAAGGAGGGGCAGGAGCTGCTCCAGGCTCTGGAGCTCAG
>VZUI01053176.1:0-131672 GCA_013401135.1 Cettia cetti
CTTCCCTTCCCTTCCCTTCCCTTCCCTTCCCTTCCCTTCCCTTCCCTTCCCTTCCCTTCCCTTCCCTTCCCAAAATCAAACAGATGCTGAGGATGATCAATTATCCTGAATCACCAAAGACTGTGGCATCAAAGGATATGCACCAATCTCCTTGAGGTGAGGTGCTTTATGCCATGTTCTGATATTAACACCCTTCAAAAGCCAGGCTGAGGAGTGATGGAGTATGAAGGCTCAAGGGGAAAATGGACATCTACTCTTTTTCACACAAATACGAATGTTCAAAATGTTTGGGGCTGTGTGCAGGAAGTGTTCATACAGAATGTCCAAGGCTTGGAAAGAGCATTATCTGGCACAGAAACAAACTTCCGGTAACAAACTCAAATTTTACTGTCAAAAGCCCCCTCAACAGAACCCTAAATATTAAGTGGTAGAAGACAAAGATAATTTCTGAGAAATTATTTCCCAATGGCATTCACCCGAGAAAGGAAAGCAAGTTAACTGGAAACAGAGCATGCAGACCTGTCCTTGTTCTAATCCTGTGGCAGAAAGACATTATTCTCAAATTCAGTTTCACTTATTTTCTGTAAGTTCTAATTACCACCAGTACTTTAATTACTGCATTTTGCAAAAGACCCATACAATAACCATTGAAAAAAGTCATTAAAGCTAATGAAAAATTCAATTCCAATGACTTCACTAGGTTCACTTCCAAATTCAGCTTTTAGAGTCTTGGAATAAAAAACTTTGACAGTTTACATCGTTAAATAATTGAATGTCGTATAAATGTCCTCTTTTAGTCATCATTCATTTAATTATCTCCACTGTTGAAATAATGCAATAAGCCCATGCTGATCATTTAGACTTAGCACTTCCAAGCCCAGATCTAAGAATATAAGATCTCCAGAAAGATCAATTTCTGTTCCAGTGTATATCTTCTAATATACATGATTATTAACTCCTAATGTTGGGTTCACCATTCAACTCAGACTATAAGAGAAATATATATTTACATATAAAAAAAAATTTAAGAGGGTAAGAACTGCTGAAGTCAGCTACAGATTGAAATAAAAAAGAAGATGCTAAAAGCCAGATCAAACTTTACTTTTTTTTTCTCTGTATCTCTACAATGAGATTATTTTCCCTTTTCCAGTAACTTGTCAACCTTTTGTCCCCAGAGTGTAGTTGGTATTTCTTGTTTAAAACTCCATGGTAGCAAACTGATCACGGTTAGCCCAGACGGGGGATTTGAAGGTAGAAATATTACTATAATTTTTTTTGAAGTGTACTTGTATTAAAAGTCCATATTGGAGTTTGTAACATAGTGGTATCTAAGGTATTCTTAGAATGGATGATGTAATGTACAGAAAACACAATATTTTGTGTTCTACTGATTTGTACAGATCAGTAAATGTGTATTTCATTATGATTCATTGGTCAGTAATAATTTTCCCAATTAATATAATTTTAAGTAGCAGTATCTCTATATTACATCCATATACCAAAAAAATTCAAACTACATTTTCAGGAGCTCACAAATATGGATATATTTACATGTGTCTGCTACTGCTACAGGCTTCTATGTGCAAAAGAGAGATGCCATAAGTGAAACAGAGGTATTGTTCCACAAGACTGTAAAGTCACTTTTATTCACAATAAAAATAATCATGCATGTGCTGGCTACCAGGAAGAATACTCAAGCTTTTCCTATCCAAAAGGGACATTTCTGATTCTTACAGGTTGTCGTCCACTTGCAACACAAGAAACCTGTGACTTAAATCACCACCACTTCCTTTTAAGTATTTAATATTCCAGCTTCATTCATCCCATTCTCTGAATTATTTTCAGCAACTATAAAATGAAGAGTAACAATTTTTTTTAAGAGAGCAGGTTCACTGGTAGCACAGAATCAATAACCAACCAAGAGTCTGACCCTTTGTAACATTCTTCCAATATTGTACTACCTCCAGTGAGGGATGAATGAAAAAAAAATCTGAAGAAATCCTACATCATTCTCTTTGATCAGTGCAGTCTTGTATAGAAGGAGATCTCAATTTAGACAGAAAATAAAACAGAACAAAGAAACCAAATCTGTGCAAAAGGTCTTGACATATAACAGGCAAAATTCTTGCCATCAATAAGCATGGACTTATTTAACCTTCTCTGGAGAACTCAGCCTGTGACATTAAGCTTGCACTGGAAAAAAAAATGCAAACTGTAGCATTCTTATTTTCAACCTAAGTCATGCAATGGAATGAATCATGTGCCTAAGAGTGGAGCAGAAAAGCTTGTTGCTTTGAAAAATCATTACCTAGGTATGCTGACTACAATGATTTCCCTCCAACATTACTGGATAATGAGAACAACTGAACTTCACCTTCTCATGATGGAGCAGTGACTGTTCCTGTCAGTCTGCCTACCACACATAAAGGACTTAAGGCATGAGGAATATTACCAAAAATTTCAAGAATTCAGAGAGCAATCACAGCCCTGAGGGGACCTGACACCAAGGATGGCTGAGCTCATCCAGAGATCACGCCATCACATCCACAGGTTGCACCATCTCAAACACACCCACCCACTTCGCCCCAACTCATGGGGAAAACTGATTTTCTCAGAACTTGCAGTGTGACCTCTACAACAAATGCCACCAGAATCCTCCAATTTATCTGTGTTCACATGAGAACAATTTCTAGAAAAACATCAGGTGCTGAGCACTGGTAAATCCAAACTCTCCATGTGAGCGCCCCTGTGATTACTGAGTTATTCTCTCTGTTCAGAAATGCAACCTAGTTCAAGTCTGAAGTCCAGCTTCAGACTCCAGTTTGGTGGATCATTTCTTTGTCACCACCAAGTTTTTTCTCCAATTTTTCAATTCCATTCCTTGAAAAAGATATGCACAGATTGTAATCAACAGCGCAGATCCTTTTCTTCCTACAATGAAATACACTGAGCTCCCTCCCAATCCTTTTAACACATTTTTCTAGTGATCTGAGAATTTCTGAATCTCATTCAATTTTTCAAAACTATTTCTATTTTTATTTACATCAACATAGATGTGACTATGATGGTCTAAAGATGTAAGTACATCAACATCTGCTCACGTGTTAGGAACCCATATAGCTTTAACATACCATTTTAAAATCTTCATTATAAAAGTATTACTTGACAAAAAAGGAAACATAAAAATAACCTACAACTGAAAATGTGCAAAGAGTATATATAAAATGGATATATATAGAGATATAGATATATATATATTTGGATTACCACATTCAGGTTTTATCCAAATTTCCATAATGCTGTTACATAAGATAACTAGAAAAATACTGAGTTTCATGCACTGTACATGATGTCTGCTGCCTTCAACAATGAAATCTTGCTGGTTAACATTTTCTCCAAGGTTCCTTTGTAAGGAACAGGGCCAGCTCAGAGAAGAGGATGGGCATAGAGAACCTCAGCCTGGCAAACTGAAAACATGGACAGTGAGAAATAACAAGTCTTCCTTTGCATGCAAACACCTAAGAAAAATAAAAAATGTCCACAATCTATCATAAAAAAATTATAAATAATTCTTATTTTAGGCTGGCAAGGGATAGCTGGTTAAAAGACACATATCAAACATGCAACTGAGGCACGTGTGACACACCATATGGGTGCAGACAGCCTGAAAAACCTGCATCATTCTTTGATGCAAATTTCTTTCAGACCTAAAACATTTCTGACATCAAAGTACTTGTCCTGCCTTAATGGCAATTTCAAGTGATGAGCTTACAACATGACTACAACAGTACAGTAAGAACCAATTGGAACCCTTTAAGTTTATATTTTGCAGGAGTCATGTAAATTAGGAAACTCTGGTTATCAGTCTCATAAGCAGCTCTAAATTCACTGATATCAGAAAAATGCTTCAGGTAATCAAGAAGCTAAGTGAAAATATTTCTGTTTTATAGAGTTAGTTGCTCCCAGATTTGAAAATGAGCATTTGGGCGCAGTGAAATGAAAGAGGCAATTGGAAACCAATTAGCTGAACTGAAAATGGAAATGGTTTCAGCCCCAGATCTGCAATCTGCACTGAGACTTGAATCAGTGTTCTTATTATATCTTATGCTTTGCATTGGGCTTCACACAATGAAGAGCGGCAAAGACTCCCTGGTTTGGTAGAACTGGAGTATTTTGATATTTATCAACAATGGCAGCAACAGAACCACCACCCATGCTTTGGGTTATTTGCATTCCTAAGTTTATAGCTGTGGGATTTTGTCTATTTAGAGATACTAAATTCAGACTGGGTGTTTTCACCCAAGGCTGCTCCTCCACACTGTCAGAAGTTAATTCACCAGTGGGATTTACCACACCTAACATAGACAGAGTCAGGACACTACAGAAAGCTTTCCTAGGCTCCTCACTTCCCTGGAATGGGCATTTGGAAAGCAGATATTTGGTCACAGGTGGGCTTCATACATTGCATTGAGGAGCAGTGCATGAAACACTGCAGAGATGTGTTAATGAGACATGGAAATGTGGCCTGCTTGCTCTCCCTTAATAAACTTTGCTGTAATGCTAACTGGTGAGTGATCTCCCATTCTTATTTCACCTCTTGAGCTTTAGCACTTGCTCTCTCCTATCCTGTCGAGGTAGAGGAGCAATTCAGTGGCTGGGGGGACATCTGGCAGCTGGTTAAGGTCGACCCACTACACACCTCCCCCAGGAAATAACTGCTCGTGTGCTAGATAAATTTAATTCTGTGTGTACATCCTTTCCACACATCTAGAGTTCCAGTGTCACAGACTTCATACTGAATGCACATGGTATTCCTCAGAGACTATCATGTGGCTACAGTCAGACAGAAATACTCCATATGGTGTTGCTACCATACCTATAAAAAGGCTTTAACGAATTCTGACTTCATCCTGCCACATAAGAAGTATGGAAATGTAATGCCTGCCACATTTTGTTGCTCTCAGCCTCTCCTGCAGTCTGTCCTCCTGTGTCTTTTCCTCTCTAGTTCTGCACTAGGAGGCTGTGCCCACCTCCAGCAGGCATCTAAGAACATCCATTGCCCATCTGTTTGAGTTTAAATCAAGCTTTTTTCTTCAATCTGTTGCTCATGCTGCCCATTGGCTCTCAGAAGAATTATGCTGCTTTACCCCCTCCTTGAAGCATTTCCTTGGCTTCACAAGGGTGGTGCTGTTGGCATGTAGGAGATCACTGCCTATCGTGGTGAGCCACAGCATCTTCTGGTTTTCTTGTGTCCTCTTCAGCTCATTCAGTTATTTCCTTTCATCTTTCACACAGATGGTTATTTCTGGACACAATCTCCTATTTTGTCTCCTTGCTTGCAGTGTACCAGTTATTCAGCAGGATAAGCAGGATGTATAGGTTCCATGCTTGTATAAATAAGAAATAATAATTACCTGATTAGAAGTTTGGGAAAATAGATAAGCAATTTTCCCATTATCATAGATGGTTTTCTAATTTGCTTTCCCACTTTAGCACTTACTTATGCTTTTTAAAAGATACTTTATTTTAGGTTTCTCCTTACTTTTCCTCTATTTTAAGGAAAAATATCCTAATATTAGCAAAAAACCTATTTCTAAATATTAGAAAACTATTCCTATACATTAGACACAGACATGTGGAAATACAGTCTAGCTTGAAGATATCAATGGGATTTTCATTGTCGAATAGGAACAATTTATATCTCTGGCTAGTGGCTGGCTTTCCAAAATCCTCACCAGGATTCATAGACGTGGACAGAAAAAGCAGCACTATTTTAGGTTGCTGGAAGGAGGCCATTAGTCACTATGAACACTTTACAGCTGGTGTACATTGCAGGGGCTGTTGACCAAATGGACCTTTAAAGGAGAACAATTTTAAGCCTACTAAAACTCAGACACGTGCCAACCCATGAGAAAAAAAATCTTGGGAATTAAGGAGAAAAAAAGCTCTGTTAAATCACACAACCCCTTGCTCAAGATGTGTAAGAACCCCTCCTACAGCCACAAGAATATGTAGTATCCCATGGAAAGGCAATTTGAATATTGTCCATTTAGAAGGTGCTAATGAGCTCAGTGAGTTCTAAATACAAAGAAGAAAGGAGGTTAGCGTTGTTGATTTTGTTTGGGGTTTTTTTCTAAGTTTCTGGATGCATAATATCAGGTGATATTTTAACTGAATTGTCTGGTGACCAAATGTGTCATAAAGGATCTTCAAGCCTAGTAAGAGGAGTAAAAGAATTCCAAGCTAAGCAGTCAACTGGAAGCAAGAGAAGGAAGTTATGAGGCCTAAGCAGTTTCAGCTGAATATTTAATTTTGGGGTAGGAAATACACTGAGGAGTTCAAACTTATGAAACAGGAAAGGATTGGTCCATATTTTCCCATGTTTTTTTCTTAAATAATGACAAAGGCCTTGTAGTGATGGGACAACCACAACTTTTTTTACAAGACCTAACATACAGAATTTTCCTTTTTTCTTTGGCTTTAAATTACATTCCTTTACATCACATAAAAATGCATGGTCCACACAGCTAAAAAGCAAAGCTGCAACAATAGAAAGTAGGTATTGCAGGGGAAACAAAGGAAAATTGTTACAGAATTTGCAGAAATTCAGTATAATGCATTACTGCTACCTTTTGCAATTCTCTAATCAAAGACCTACAGAGCTGTCAACAGAGGTTTCAGTTCAGGAGATCTCATTTGTTTTGAAAATGATCTCTCTTTATCTGAGTAGCATCTGATTTCTGGGCAACAATTTAAAATAAGATATAATAAAGGAAGTTACTCAACTCCATCACCTCCAAAGATCAAGGGAACAGAGAAAAGCAAACAAACAAGAACAGTTTAGCAACCAGTTTCATTTACTTTCACATTTTCAGAAAACAAATTAGTGTTTTAATATTCCAGGGACAAACTACAGTAGTTGAGCTGTCAGATTTCAAGACACAATCTGAAGCTGTTTCTCCTCTCAATTTTGTGTATTAAACATCCCATCTGGTTTGGGTCTGATCCAGTAACTAACCTGCATCCTTCAAATATCCTTTAAATGCTGCATGCTGGAGTTTTAGTAACTTTATGAATATAATGTGTGTTCTGCTCTTCCTACTCAATGAATCAAGGGCTTGCTCATATTTCAGTGTTTAGCAGTTTGTGTGCCCCTTATATCCTGCCCTCAGACACATTTAGGACTATTACAGAGTGTTCCAGGACTCCCTGATGCAAATTCCACTGTGAAATTTTATCTGAGACAATAAACATTCCCTAAATTACTTTAGTGTACAAAGCAACTATTTAAGTAGAGTTCTTCAAATGGTATCACCTTTTGGTATTACCAATCTCATCTCATTTATAGTTTATATGCACAGTGCTTCCACACTCCCTTCAACATTTAAATATTTATATACCAGTACTGCTCTGGGAGGGAACACACGCCAGTAGCCGTTAGCAGGATGTAAAGCAACATTTGGATTGGTAGTTAGTGCAAACCTTGCTTGACTTCTTAATAACTATAAAGATTTCATCACCATGCCACCCTAAAGCACACTGCATGGCTGGAGTTGTTCCAGTGCTGGATTCTGCATCTCACAGAGCTGGGAAAAAAAACCCAAACAAACTTGGTTCCTTAATACAGGAAGCAATTAAGGCAGAATTCAGCTGAGCAAATGTAGCTGGGTTTCAGCAGTTTCACACCTCCCTCTGCTCCCCTCAAGGCTGATGGGGGACACAGACATCCTGACCCAGACAACAACACAGGCCAAGCAACTCAAACTTTGCCAGTGCCTCTTGCTACACTTCCAGTGTTAAAGGCAGCCTCGTACAACAGGATGTTATGGACCACTACACAGGGTAACATGAATCTTGTCTTTACTGATTCTGTTTGAATACATCTTCCTTTCACCAAGTATCACCTGAGATAATTTTAAAAATATATGTAATTTTTCTTGTATGTTTATGCACACAAATGAAGAGTCTCTCTAATGAATGCAAGGTTGCTATTTACTTTCTCCTAAACTACTCATATCACAAACCCTGTTTTGAATGGAATAAATTTGTTGATTTGTTAGTTCATTTCCACAGCCTATAGCAGACTCTCTTCCACTAACCCTGCTTTGCATCTCTGATGCCAAATGGTAGATTGGTTTTGAGGGGGTTTTAGTGGTTTTTTGCCGTTGGCTAGAAAAGGAAAGGGAAATGTGTCATAATACATCGGAACCCAGGACATCCCTCTGGATGCCCTGGGTGGCCAAAGAGCTTGGCAAGGAGCTCAGGGACCTCAGCAGAGATGTCTGGGACCTGAGCAAGAGGATTTGATACCTGTACAGGGGGGTCTGGAATCTGTACAGGGGGGTCTGGGATCTGTATAGGGGGGTTGGAGACCATGGCACAGAGCCCAGGAAGACACTGGCTTTGATTTCTGTCCATGGGAAAAGCTTTCAACACTGAGAGAGGAATTACAAGTCACTAAGATGTAAAAGACAGTAGTGTAGTTTATCACAAGGTGTAAATGTAGCATTTTGGGATTTAGAATGGGGGTGCAAGGGAGGCAAAACGGAGGAATCTGGGTGTGTTCCTGTCCTTCTGTTCCTTCTTCTTGTCCTCCATCTTCTGCTGTGGTGGTGGCACTTTTAGAGTAGTTTAGAGTAGAAGTGAACTGTCTAACATAAGTGATAGGTATTGGTAACTAACTGTAAATATAGAACACGTAGTATCTAGTATAAAAGTGAAGACCACCCAGAGAGCAGTCAGTCGGTTCTGCAAGGACCTTGGCAAGGCATAGAAGCAATGTAATAGATAAAAAAACAATAAACAACCTTGAGAACCTGAACCGATGCATTCCGACCTCTTCTTCAAGGCTTGGGGAAAGGATTCTCTATCTAAAATCTCAGGATCTGCCAGCAGCAGAATCCGACAATAATATATTTTCATCAGACAGTAAAATTGATGTCATCCCTTTATGTAAACTCTAGGCAGGCCAGGAAGTAAGAAATTACAGGAAGGGTCTTCTCTCTTTTATGGATTTTATGGAGCCAAGCAGATCAGTGAGAAAGTAGTAGGCAGGAACATTTACCATTTCTGCAAAGATAATCTGAGATTTTAGGTTCTTATATACCAAGTGAAGTAACTTTGCTGGTACAAAGAGGCCAAATACCAACCCAGAAGTTTGCCTTAAAATAAATTCAACAGGGAAGCTGCTCAGATTTATGAATGTTTCCTTGGGGAGTTTGTGATTCACGGACATTACCACCAACAGGTAACATTATATCTTCTTCTTCTCTGACCTCTTTTACTTCCCAGGACATATAATTTCATTTCTTTCTCCTATTGAAACTCCAGTCCCTTGAGTTTGGACACGAATCTCCCCCACAGGTTTTCTGGAGATAAAGTTTATGGTCTTCCCTTTTGAAGGGGTCACAGATGAATCTCTCCTGAAAGATGCTTGAGATCCAGCTTTCCAAAGGAGCTCTAATGGCCTCAAACACTAAATTTGTATAAAGAAATAAAGCCTGACCAGGCAGGTAAGAGCCATAGCAAGTCTCACAGACACAGGGTTAAACTCCCTTCCTCCCCAAAACAGTACATCCTCACAACTCCTATTATTCCCTTTAAGGCTGACAAATCGTATGATTTGTGATTGCAGAACTAGAAGAACTGCTGGATAGATCTTTACATATATAGGTACTATATTCCATATTGTCCTTCTCATTTTCTCCTGAGGGAAATGGAAGGCAGGGATTGAAGGGATGATTCCTCAGCAGGAGACAGCTACTCTGGTCCTCTTGTTTGCCTCTTCTATCAGCAAAAAGCTAAAATAAGCCACTGTGGCACAGGGTTAATGGCTCAAAATGGACTGATGCCTTTGATTTTCTGGCTTTGCCTCCTGAAACATCTGCTGGCAAAAACACTTTCCTGAGAGGGCTCAGCAAAAGGACTGGTTTTCCCCCAAAGTAAGTGCAATTACAGGTATAATTCAGAAACGCAAAAACACACTGCGGAGCTGAATCATTATCTAGAAATAATGATTTAACTGTTTCAAAGATAGTCAGGAATTTCCCTCTAAATGAGAAGAACTAGCAACCACAAGTGCCAGGAAAACTAACGGAGGCTCTAAAGATCCAAAGTTGAATGGTAGAAGCAAAACAACTTCCTGCGCTATGGTCTCCAAAAGAGATGATTTACTTTTTTAAGGACCTATGAGCACCATGTAGAAGGCTGCAGATGAAGTTGTTTGCTGCAGTTAATAGCATTAATAATAGGTAATAAAATACAATAGATTATATACTATGCTATAATAAAGCACAAATTCAAGAGGGTGGGAAACCGTTTGACAAACCAAATAACATCCTTGCTTGGATCAGAGTAGTATGAGGAAAACCCACATTGTCATCACTTCCACAGGGAAATTTCCTGCATGGCAAAATACCAAAGCAGAATCTAAAATGGGAATGTCTGTTTTGATACCCTGTGGGAACAGGAGGAAAAAAAATACCAAAATCTTTACCTCTATATTAATTATTTCTTAGTTTTCTTCCCCTTCAGTCCTAATGTTGTTTTTATGCAACTATCTGCATTTATTAAATTATAATTTATTTCAGATCAAAAGGAAAATAAACATCTGAACGCCTTGTACTGGAAAAGAAAACCAATATGACAAAGAAAATTACTAATATGATAAAAAACTTATATATAACCAAGGCAGAATATCAATCCTGCTGGTTCTGGCTGACATTCAATCTTATGAAGAGGCGGAATGAAAATTTTTAAAAATATATTAATAAGTACCGCCAGCCCTGTTAAAAGCAGGATGCCAGGGCAAAAGGATCCTAAGCAAAAGCACACTGAAAAATTTGTAGATGCAGGAAGGGTAAGTGGAGTAAATACCAATTTTTTTCCCTGTCTACTTTCACCAATGAAAGTACTGATGGACCAAAAGGGGTCAAAATAGCAAGTCCTTGGGTATTTATTTATTGCATTCATAGCCAGTGACAATCAGGTGCCTTAACTTGGTCTCATCGTGACTGGCAAATGGTCACAACCAGCTGACAAGAAAAGCAGAGAGAGGGCCAGGAGAAATCTCTCACCTCCCCAGATTTCAGCAGCTCCAGAATCACTCCCCTCATTGAAGATCACTTATCTGACTTGTTGATGTTCACAGCTCTGCTCCACCACCCCAGCACAGTTACAGGCACGACACGAGCACTGCTCTCCATTCTCAGAGCCAGCTCTGCAATGTGCACAGTACTTCCAGGGCAATTATGTTACACGATGCTCTAAAATAAATTCAATTATTAAACAACACCATATGTCAGTCCCCTCCAGCTGGAAGCACAGCATACACTTACTTTGGTTAAAAAAAATCAAAACCTGCTGGAGGAAATAGCATTGGATGTGATGGAAAAGTGTCATTCTCTGCTGGTGGATGGGGTGATACTGTGATTATAAGTTTGGGTAAACTGTCACCTCCTCTCTGAGGACTTGTTCGATTTCTCTCTCATTTCACTCTCCCACCTTAAAAATGTAAGTTCTCACCTCTGCTGTTAAAATTACCTTCCTAGTCTGATAGTCTGGAAATATCCTTCCTTTCCTCCCAAGCTACCAAAGCTATTACTGTATCCCCTCCACTCAACGTGTCACCTCTAAAAACAGCACGTGCATGTTCTTGATCCTTGCTCAGTATCTCAGATTTTATTTCCTCTGGTGGCCTTTGCTCCTTTTGAAGCCACCAAGCCCACAACCGTTATTTTCTCCTCATTTTTGTTCTTATTGTCTCTCTTTTATTGTCCTTCAGTTTTCCACAAATGGAGCCGAAGAGTATCTACTGCTGCAAGGTTTTCCATTAAAAGACTTTTCATTACAGGAAAAGCTGAACAATTTCCAGACAAATTGTATACAAACAAATATAAAAATTTGAAACACTAAGTATGTTACAATCTTAAAACCAGTGGTTTGTAACAAGAACAAATTTTGGATACTTGAAACTAGATTTTTCTCCTGTGCAGAAATCATTACCTGCATAAGTTTTACTCTTTCCTTTGGGGTTTATAAGGATACATATTATGATATTAAGGAACATTGGCAGCATGGATTGGCCATTTAAAAGCAAGTTCAGGTACTTTTAAGTCTGTAAGACGCACTCTCTGGTATTAATCTTTTACAACTACCTGTTAGTTGCATCCAAATAGGTTTTTTAATTTCTGAATTTGCCTTTATGTTTAAAATGTTAAAAATATAAAAAGAAAGAGGAACACTAAAGAGACCAGGAGCTGAGAGTGCCACTGCTTGATGCTGGAGTTTGAAGGGGGCGAAGTCAAAATTTTCAAAAAAACCCAGTCTCTGTTCACTCTTTGTTGTATTGCACTAAAGTAGCTAGTCCATGTTGTGATATTACACAGGGTGTCTCTGTTATGTATTCACAGAAATGTTTGTAAGACCTACCTTCCCAAAACCCCTTGCACCTTTTAAACCTGACACCACCTATGCCCACCCCTCCTGGGGTCTGTCTCCACTGCCCAGCAGACCCCCCCTCCCTACTTCCTTCCAGGGGCATAAAGCCTGGCTCCACAGGTGATAAGAGCTCTTTGGATTCCCGGGATGGCATGGTGTGGGTTCTGCATTAACTGCAGGACGGTTCCTGAGGAGCTGAGAGCGCCTTTGTCTTTTATCTTTGTCCTCGCTCCGGTTCTCCCCCGAGGTTATTTGCTAGCCTGGCTTGGACCCTCGTGGGTGTGGGAACCGGGGCAACTCCCCCCCTGTACTCCTCTGCTTATGAAACAAATACTCCATGGAAGGGAGGAATTACCAGTGCTATTTCCCAAAAGAAATTCCTAGGAAGGTTCATAGCTCTGGATACCACATGGGTATTGGCAAATAAAATAAGGTTGCTCAAATGGGAAACAGGAAATGCAGAGGAGACAAAAAAGAGCCTTTACAAGGGGAGAGGCTCCTGACGAGCTGAGATGAGAAATCCAGTATCCAGAATTGAATCAAAGAGGCACTCCAAGTACAAGCTCTAAGCTAGAGACAAATGCATTTTACAAGCTACACCTAAGACAAGAGCAGTAAAATAAAGATTATTGTAAAAACAAGGAAAAAAAGGTACCCCACAGAGAACATGGAGAAGAAGAAAAGCTATGTGTTACAAGGCTTACAGATGAGATAGCCTATTAAATATTAAAGTAAGCCCATTATTCCCTTCTGGCTGCTAAGAAATACACTGAACACTGTAGATACAATATCACCCACCAATTGTGGGTGAAGAGGATGGAAATAAAAAACAAGCAATACCCTTAGAGATTCAGCCCCTTAAAATTATGAAAGATTTCTCAGAACTGGAAGAAAAGGATAAAGAAGAAATACATAAAAACGCAGAACTGGCTACCAGCATGGCTATGATGAAATGCAGCCTTAATTGATAAAGCTTCCAATCCCAAAACCTCTCTAACAAAATCTCATTATCCCTGGAATTTAAGCACAAGGAGATCTAAAACGTTACATAGAAAATAGGGGAGGGAGAAACAGCAAAAGACAAGGTAAAGAAAACAGTAGGATGCTAAGTTTAAGGGGAAAATTGAGGCCACTCAGTTCATTAGGAATAGCAAGAAATATCTGATAACTAGTTCAGAACAAACAGTAAAGGTTTTTGGAAATGTTTCATAATGGATTATGGGAAACAGATACATCTTCACATAAAAGGAAACCAATCCTGTGTCCTAGGGTGACTATGGACCAGCTTCAGTAAAAACAAGAAGGTGAGAGGATAAAGCTGGATAATCCAGTTATACATGAGTTCATATCTGAATTTTTCATGCTTTAAAAGAGCTTAAAACATTTATTAGTAAGTTTATTTTATAAAATCTAGGAAGCAAAAACATTTCCTTCTCCCATGACTAGAGGAGAGTTGTACACAGGAACTGGAACAACAGCTTATTACATAAATATGTTGATAAAAATGTTGATGCTTACTAAAATGCCAACAGATAGAGTAAAAGCTATAATAATTGCATTTATGCACTTAGAAAAGGATTTATGATAAATAAAAAACCCCACAACTGCAGGTAATCATAGGAGCTCCTTTAGGCTGCCTTAAAATATGCACCAAAAAAATCATTCCCTGTGATACAGGCACTGAAAAATACAAGTGGTTTCAAAGACTAATTAGATAAATCTGTCTAAGAAAGTTCAGCATGACCTAATAAACACAAAGCTGTGGATCCAACCTCTGGCTCAAAAAGTGCCCAGGATGCAGTTTTCCAAAATTAGAAGGGCACTCATTTGGTAAAGTATTGCTCTAGACTTGACATTTTATTCCCTTAAAAAGCCTTAATGCTACTGGCCACTGTTGGAAGAGGGTAACTGGATTGGGGGGCACCTCTGATCTCATTAAAACAGCTTTTGGTGTGGCTGCTCTTTCAACAGCCCAAAAAGCTGAAGAGAAGAATTGAAGTGCTCTAAGAAAATGTTTATTTTTCAGTGTAACTTATGGACACCTGTTTCTGATTTCTATGAAGGCCTTACACCTGCTGGATGGAAACACAGAAGGGTCAGGTTGAGACTTTCTGATATGTGACATCCCACAAGCCCAGACACAGGGGATGCTACTGAGAAGTTCAGTAGTAAAATGCAAGAAAGGGCTTGTTATTTATAGATAGGCACCAGACAGAGAACAAAAGGGGCAAAAGAGCATCTCAGGTCTGAAAAATTCAGATTACTCTGTCTAAAAAATGAATGAAACCCAAGATGTTTTTCAATATGCCTTCACTTCCACACCTAAATATGAAAAATTGTGATCTTCTCCTACTAAATAAGTGTTTTAAGGGTGGTATGATCTGACTCTTTGGAGTGCAAACCTCCCTGGTAAAGCATAAGAAATCTTACCAAGAAAAATATAAAATATTCTCATTTTTCCAGTGTTTCCCAAAGGCAAATGAGAAATAAATATGAAAGAGACCTCCCCCTTTTGAGGGACTGAAATGTACAGACCAATGCTTATTTTTACTTGCTTCTAGACTATGAAATTTCAAATGTAGAAGGGATGAGCTTCTCTTTCTGAAAACTTTCTGTGTTCTACGAAATCCTCAGAGCTAAAAGCAGACCTCAGTTCCATCTCTCAGAGCAGAAAACTTCCCAGTCTCTGTGTTGCAAAGACTGAAATGCAACCCTGCTCTGTGTTTTAAGGCACTTTGGAAAACATCCCAACGTGCTCAGGGTTTAAATGTGTTTGTTACCTAACACAAAAAGTATCAACAGTAAAGCAATGCATAAAAGCTATCATTTGTCTCCCACATAAATGTTTGCCTCTAACCATGTGACCTTGCAATCTCTCCTGTTCAGCCTCCAACTGCCTACACTGAAAAACACGGAAGTTTTCTATTTCTTCCCCAAACTCACTATTATGATAAATATATCTGCAGATGAAGAACTCCGTATTTTTCCTTTTTGTATTTTCTCCTGCTGAACTTCCAGCATCAGGTGACAGCTTCCAACAACAGCAGGGTCTCTAAACTTTAGGAATAAATAAATTCTTTGGTGTGAGTAAACTTTCTAGAAGCGGTAATCCTTTTGGGTTAGACCAGCTACCATGGCTGGCTACCACAAGCATCTAAAGCTCTTCCTCACATCCTAAAGTAAAACACAGCAGTGATGATGATCCCATGAGTTAAGGATTAGCCTCATATTGAAAGGCATTGAGAAAGTGGATTCTACCATGGTACCAGAAAGTGATGGATCCTCTGTAAGGACATTTTCACCATTGGATTGGGAAGGTCTCAGTGAAGCCGTTGAGCTGATCCTGTACAGAGTGGCAGAAGACATTTTCTTAAGCTGGTGTCTTGCCATGATGCAAATCTAGGAGCTATGTTTCTCAAGAAAACAACTGAAAGGGCTTTTTTTGGCTTAAAATAAGTGAGTAAATTTTCTGAGAATAAATCCATCAGATTTTCCCAATTGGATTTTGTACCCCAATGAGGAATAACTGAGCAACTTCCAAATCACTGCTGCCAAACTGGGAATCCATTTGAGATAGCCTGATGAGGTAGAGGACACTGAGCGACCATTAGCCCCTGACATAAAGGATGTACAATCAGAAAGAAGTGGGGACGATGACACACAAGATCAATTTGCAGCATAGCTGTGTCCAACTGTGGTACTTTCTTTTTGCTTTTATTTGTGCTGCAGACAATCTTCATGTTACTCAAATCTGCCACATGCCAGCAGGCAGTGGCTTACCCAAGAAACGTGGTGTACTCACTGCTTAACAGTGCAGGATATTTTCACATGAGCCACAAACACACTTGGATACAGGACTGATGAACTCCACTTTAAAGATTGTCCTGGGATCTTCCAATCCCATCCCACAGCCATATGCTGAAAAGCAACTTAAATTCCCTAGACTGGTGCCTCTGCTGTGACAGACAAGATCTGGAAGTTACTGCACTGCCTATGGCAGGGCAGAGCTCTCTGCTACAGCACCCAAGCAGGAACCCCGTCCAAACAAAAAACCCACATCCCCCCAACAGAAACATTTTGACAAATACCATTTACACAGCACAAATGTGTGATTTTAGGGGTTTCCTCCAGGCACTGGATGAGTCAGCTAGCAGATTCTTTTTTGGTGGGAACTTAATTCTGTTCTAAGCCCTCTCTACCAGACACCACAGTCAATCTTCATGACCACTGGGTTCTGGCAAATGTGTTCTGTCTAGACTTACATATAAAAATCTGCCTGCAGAGCTACTGGGGATAAAAACATATTGCTGTTAATTAAGACAATGAAAGCAGGGCAAATTTTGCATTTAAATTAATTTTTGGAAAGAAAAAATGGGTAAGGGATATTCTAACTTATCTGCATTTTCTACTCATTACTGTTTATTCAGTGACATAAAAAAGCCTGACTTCCACACCTGGATATTCATACAGCAGTTGAAGGAGTCACCAGCAGGGACTTCCCAAGTGCAATGGACATTTCTCAGCCTGTAGAATAGAAGGGACCATTTCAGATCCTCACTTTGTCTTCTTCCAGTCCAGGAGTTCCACTAATAACTCCCCATTGTCAGACATATTTTGCCATCATGAATGAAGCAAGGTCTAAATGAACCCCTAGAATGTGGGTTTCCCTAGGAATTCATATCCAAACTGATGGGACACACAAGTGGGAGAAAAGGAATAGCAAGGATGAGACATCATTGAACAAACTGTGTCCTTCAAGGCATGACACTGACACCAACATTGCTCCCAAAAATTGAATTCTGTCACTTATGAGCAAAAACAGAGTACTCTATTTTGTAAAAGGGTGGTCAATAGTATTTAACATTTAAAACAGTTTGACTGCAGCACACACAAGAGCGGACACACCAACCACCCAAGATGTCATTCAAGTGAGGGTAGCTTTGCAAAGATGAACCTGCTTGTTAAATTTGATAGGGAGGAGTTGAATCCTGGCCAATGTGTTCTCTCACCAGAAAAGTTTCAAGAATCTCTCTCTATGTCCAGTACAGCACTGCGTTGTTTTCACATCAAACCCATAAAAGGGTGTGAGAGTTGTGGTGCTCAAAGATTGTTTTGAGCTAATTCAAAGAACCCAAGAGAAAAGGCTGCAGAGATGAAAAACTCTGCTGGTCATTTTCAGCCAGCTGTGAGATCTGGCAATTGATTAGAAACTTTAGCTTAATATCGACAACTGACACAGGAAACAAAAGACAACTTTAAAAAACCCTGGGATTTCAGAACATTAAAAACAAAACCCTTTTTCTTCCACCTGTAAGCTGGAGGCCTGGAGGTTACCCTTCAGAACAACACATTGTACTTACAGAGAAATAAAGTTTTTTATTTTTATATAAGGCTAAAACAGATCTAAGACTGAAAGTCTACAAAATTGAAAGGAAAATGGCTGTTTTAATATGGCTGTTTTAAACTGTTATTAGCCTAACTCAACTTTATCATTAGCTCAACACAGAGGTTAACACATTACATATTTCAACTTAGCCACTCATATCTGCCACAGGCATGCTGAACAAATACCATATAAATCACAGAGCCTGACAAGACTTAATAAGAAAAGCTGCTAAATTGACCTATAAATACAACATATTACAATGCATCAGTTGGTGTTGCCACTTTCTTGGAAACAGTGGAAGAATTGGGATAGTTGTCTAATACCCTCTTACAAGTTTCTTTACATTACTATAGGATGAATATTCAAAAACTTAAACCAGGGAACTAATCCCACATTCAATGTTCTACACCTGAGTAATTTTTTAATAATGTTGAAATTTACAGCAAAACTCCAACACCTTCCCCTGTTCTAATCTTCTCTGATCTGTCTGAAGCAACAGTTCACATCTTTGACAAGTGTATTTACAGTTATTTTAATATCACTTTTTTGAAATCCAGCAGTTCTGCAAACCCAATTTTCTTTGAATCTCATTCTGTCTTTGCTGGGAGAGGCAGAATTTAATATTCATAATGCATGCTCCTATAAGGGAGTATTTGCAATTCTTCTGATACATGTTACTGGGTTAATCATATTTTCTTTCTTGAAATGTATCTTTTGTTCCTACAAAGGTAATGAAGGAGAGTTACTCATCTCCATAATGAATCTTGAATTTTAATTAAACCTATTAACTGAACATGTCAAATGTTTGTCACTTTCAAAGTAGCATAAAAATTGCACTTAGTAATAAATGTTACCTATTCCCATATTGCCCTGGGTTATATTGCAGCCACAGTATCTATAACAAGATCCTTATGCTATTTTATTGGATATTAATATGATTTATTGTAACAATGTATTTTATTCACTCCTCTGTACCATTGGCAGCACAAGGATAAATTGTGTTGTAGAACATGCTGGTATGTTCTGTACAGTACAGCCTGAAATAAATGAGTCTGCAATGACACAGACACACTTTCCCTTATCTCCCTTAACTTTGCATAACACGCTCAAAATGCACTATTTATGCATCTCCTATTCTACAACAAGTCTAGTCAAATGAAAAATCCACATGAATAAACATAAGGATGTAAGAAAGAGTTTGAAAGATCAGAGAACAAATTAGCAGGTTTGGGATATCCTTTGCCATGTTACCTGAATATCTAATAAAAGTACACAGTATGAAGGACACTGGAGTTGAGAAGCAGACTCTGCTTGGAAAAGTATTCCTAGACTAACAGCCTTATGGCTTTTTATGCTAAGAATCCATACTGCCATGCTTAGCACATCAATTCTGCTCTCCTCTAAAAGCTGCTGCTCCGTAATCACCCAGGATCTAAAACTGATGTAAAACTGAACCTGTGTTATCATCTCTTCACAGAACATCACTAACAGCAAAGATCCCACCAGTGCCATCAACACCAGTTAATTAACACATCCTTACAGTTCTTAATGCCTCCAAACAATCTGTAGACATCCAAATTATCTCCAAATGCTTTGGGGATAAGAAATCCATTCCTCAGATACAACAGGATTTGAGGGCTGAAGAATCACTGTCCATGCCCTCACATTCCAAACAGCTTTGCCTTTGCTAAAAGAAATATATCATGTTTATTCACTTAACTAGCTCCTGTAATTTTTTCTTGGAAACATGGCAAGAACACCAACAGTGTTTATAAAGTGAGATGTCATGATGGATGCAGTACAGGTAACTGCATCAAAGGGAACAAAAGAGTGTTTCCAACAATCCAGCACAGCCCTTGCAGGAAGGCTATAAAGCCTCATGATGATGATGCACAGGCATTAGTTGGCTGTCTTTGGTGAACTGCCTTCTAGAGTTCCAGGGAATAAAAGCAGAAAAAACACTTTGCCACACAAGTGAGCAAAAAAACTACATAGAAAACAGAGCCATGAGCAAGTTTTGAAGAGTGGCATAAAGGTCCTTTCTAGATAACTCCTTTCTAGGTAAAAGTGGGGAAAATCAGGTAATTATTATTGTTATTATTGTTATTATTATTATTATTATTATTATTATTATTATTATTATTATTATTATTATTACTGCTACTACTACTACTATGACTACTACTACTACTACTACTACTATTCTTATTGTCTGATAACTCCAGCCTGAAATAAACGCAGTCAGTTCTCTGTACATGAATATGCAAGTGTGACAATTTTAGTTTTAGTTTTCATTTTTATTATTCTATAAGGCGGGAGAACAAAGCACATTAGCATTGAGATATTTGGCTATTAGAAATCAGTGCTTTCACTCCTGTTTTGATGTGTTTGGTGGAAATGTAAATATGGAACTGTTTTAATCAAGAAGGGGGACAATATGGAGTATTCCCTGTAGGTACAAGATAAATAAAAGTTAACTGCCCTCATAGTGGGCTTTAGATTGTAGCATAAAGCACCCTGGTTTACTCTGTTGAAACATAACAACACAACAGGACTCTTTACCTGGACTCGCAGGCAAAAAAAAACATCACATAAACCATCTCTTTTATACAGTTTTTGTCAGTCAACATCATCTCAGTCTTCTGAAGGGCTGGAATGTAGAAACACTAAACAACATCAGAGACACTACCACAATTCATAATCTTAATGGATATATTCTTGTTCCATTACAGCAAATACTGATTTACTCTGTATTATTACAAATATTATGGAAGCTCCTTGACACTGATCTGCTTTGCATGCTGGTAATCAAAGAGAAAGAAGTATAATGACCAAATCTATAAAGAGAAACATTTTTTTTTAATCACATAATTGCGAGAGCAAAGTATGATGATGCTAAAGTTATAGACATAAAGACAACCATGGATGCTTGTATGGAGAAAAATAATCCATCTAAACCCCTTCCTCTCCTGATTAAGTGCCAAAGCCAAGGTGGCCACATGGGAGCACTTGGAATGATTTGGAATTTCAGTGACACCCATAACTTGCAGAATTACAATAGTATGTATGAATAGCCCTTAGAAAGTGACTGAAACAGTAGAATTAGGAAAAAAATACACAGGTAATGCCTTAAATCTAAATGAGATTACAGTAAATGAAAAGAGAATGAGAGTAGTATTGAACACTAAAACCAGATGAATATGGGTGGGAACAGAAATAAGTTTTGGCCAAAGGGAGAATCAACCTCAGGCTGGCAAAACCTAGATTTCTTCTGTGTTTTCAAATGCACCATGAACTCCCTGGTTCAGGCTCCAAGTAGTGGAAATGACAGAAGACAGACCTGCAGTTGTTATGGCAAAATACACTGAAGGAACTCCAACAGGAGACACTGCTGGAGACCAGGGGAGGTGGGAGGGAGAGGAGGAACCAGACAACTTCTGCCAGATGCCTTGGGGAAACTTTCTCGCTTGCTCCAAGTGACAGTCACACATCCTCAGCTGAGTGCAGAGGCACATTACGCATCCATTTCCATGGATCTCAAAATGATCAATTCCAGCTTGCATCCTTACATAACTGCTTTGCCTCCTTGTTCTCCAACATTCCCAAAACTTCCTCCAGAAGGTTGTGTGTGTCAGTCAGGAGACTCCTCAAATGACTTTTTCTCAGTTATTTAATCAAGCTGACTGTGGTCTTCTGTGGCCAACCCAGCATATGCATAATTTCATAGAATCATTAAATGGTTTGTGTTGGAAGGGACCTTCAAGATAATCAAGTTCCAGCCCCCTACAATGGGCAGGGACACCTTCCACTATCCTAGGTTGCTCCAAGCCCAGTCCAACCTAGCCTTGAACGCTCCCAGGCTCCTCTTGGCAACCTGTGGCAGGGCCTCCCCACTCTCACAGGAAAGAATTTCTTCTTAATATCCAGTCTGAACACTGCCTTCTCAGTTTGAAGCCATTCCCTTTGTCCTATCACTTCATGCCCTTGTCCAAAGTCCCTCTCCAGCTCTCTTGTTCCTCCTTTAGGTACTGGAAAGTGTCCTAAGGTGTCCTCAGAGCCTCCTCCAGGTTAAGCCCCAATTCTCTGAGTCTATCCTCACAGCAGAGGTGCTCCAGCCCTCTGAGAGTCCTCGTGGCCTCCTCTGGACCTGCTACAACAGGTCAGTGTCCTCTTCATGATGCAGGCCCTCCAGCTGGATGCTGTGCTCCAGGTGGGGATACAAAACATCTTTTCAGCATCTTAACAACACACAAAATACTGCTCTGCATAATCATTACATAGGTAAGTTTCTATTGACTTTTAACAAATGTCTTATGTACAATTTGAACATTTCTACAGCAGTGATAAGCAGGACAGACTTTGCAAACTCCATCCAGGCGGCCAATCAATGCTGTGGGGCACTCAAATCAGGCTGGACAAAGTAGGATGATCCTCCGAGGAAAGAAAAGACCAAAACTTGGTTACATTTTTGTTACAGATAGACAACCAACATGCGACAGTTGTTGCAACTTCTTGCAGCTGATAGGTTTAATTAGCAATTTTCTAATATAAAACCAAAACTGTTTTAATCATCTGTCTTAAATAATTATTAACAAAATTAAAAAAGTACTCTGATCACAGGAAAACAAGAAGGTACAAGAAACACTCATTCTCAAAGCAACTAGAGTGGTTAAGGAAAAGCCCTCAACTCGCAGGAAGAATTATTTTTAAAAGCCAAGAACAATAGTTTAAACATGGAAATAGATCAAAGCAACTTCCCAGGACTTGCTCTGTGTGTCCAAACATAAACTGGCTTGAAATTTGTCATGATACTTTATAGCCACACAACTGATTTAGGAAATTTAGACCAGTTTTTCTGGAAACATTTGGAGAAAGGCAGATAAAGAGATAAAATCTACAGTTACAGCCAAAAAGGAAGAAATTCTTTTCTGATCACTGTGCACATGAAGTTATCAACTGAAATACGTGCAATTATATTAAATTCATTCATACAAAAAAAAAAAAAAAAAAAAAAAAAAAAAAAAAAAAAAAAAAAAAAAGCCAAACAAACCAAACAAGAAAAAACAACTGAAAACAGAAAGATTAGATGACCGGAGTCTCCCACTAAAGATACAAATTCAAAACAGTGTAAAACTTCTAGGTACAGAGATTTCCCTACATGTCCATGCAAGCCAATGTGTGGAGAAGCACATCTGGTCCTGATGGACTGATAGAAAGGATGCAGAGAAAATTTTACAGATCCTCCAGTCTTATACAAATACAAACCTCTATTGCTTCTCTTCTTTTCCCCCTCCTCTTAAATATTCATTTACAGTAGGGAAGCAAACACTCTATAGGCTAAAAGATGCTTGTTTAATTTTTCTTCTACAGAAGACAGTGAGCAAGGATGCTACAATGATGATTCACTTCAAGAAAGGCAGATGGATGTTTTTGGTCTGATGATCTGATGTTGCACCACATACCAATGCTGATTAACTATTACTACTTAGCATATGAAAAGACAGTGTCCAGAAGCACAGACCATTCATTACTTTGCTAGTTCACATATATTTTCAATAAGTACTTAAAAATGCTGCATCCTATCAGTGATGGAAACAAAAAAAGTGATCATCAATTTACAGGCCTAATTATGCTTCATCTTCTAGAAATGGCATGAGGGGTAGAATTAAGAAATGTTTTTCCTCCATGCACCAAACCATGCAGGAGGAATTTAAACCTGAAGAAAGCTACCCCTTACTGATCTATCTTGTAAAACAACAGGTAGTACATGCATACATGTACCAGAAATGATCCTGAAAACTCTTTCTCCTCTCCCACTTCTTTATCTTCCACAATGAAACTTTTCTGTTCTAAACAAACATCAAAAGGTTTTAAATGTGTGCCTTGTGGTTCAGGAGCCTTGAACAACACGACTTCCATAGACCTTGAAAATACAGTATCAGCCCTGAAGGGCCAAGCGCTTCCCACTCCTTTTGTGGCCCCTACATAAGTGGTATTTTGAATACTTAATTCCCTTAATATTTAATTGAATACCAGTCTGATGTGGGGAGCAGGAGCACCTTCTGAAGATGACTCAGCACTGACTTTCCAGGGAAAGGTGTTCTGATATTGTATAGCAATGACAGGAGCACCAAGTGTGGGCACAGAGGTATTCACATCATATACAAGGGAAAAAAAGTGAAACATCGAGAACAAGATTAACTGAATAGATTAGACAGGCAGCAGAGTCTATTTTTAAGGTTCCAATAATAACCACCTATGAGAAAACAAAATAATAGTGCTTTAGGAGATCAGCGCTAACATCAGCTGCCCAGTGTGCTCCTCAGCATTAGGGACACAGACAACATAGAATGAGAATATAAAAGCTATTTTGGTCATAGTTTTCTGTACTTTAAGTTCTTGCTTTCTTGATACAATATAAACCATCCATTGACAATGTAATTCTGCTGCCATACCTTTCCCTACCAGAAAACGTTTGCTTGGTATTTTTTAATTGATAATCCTGAGGAAGATCCAGGACTGTCTGCCTGATTTGGGATGAGTTTGCAATGCACTGAGATGTAGCAGTTTGATTATAAAGAGACCAATCAAAATAAGAGGTGTAATCACTCAGCACATAGCAGTTACTCTTCCCATGGAGCAGTGCTATGGATGTTATCCAACTGCAAGTACAATCTAACACATGTACTCTACTAGTTGTAGAGTCTGCAAGCCTAAATGAGGGTCAAAATAAATGATTTTAAGAAGTCTTTCCACCCTAACTGCCAAATTCTGAACTTCTGTTTCTGTTCCTTGGAGACAAGCAGTAGTATTTCTGGGTTTGCAGAAGCAGCTCAGGAATGTGTGAAATATAAGACAAGACTGGACAACATCCATGCAGCTCCATGCTGTACTTCAGTCTGCTGCTTCTTCTGTGCAGAACAGAAGGGCTTTTGCAGAGCTTGGGGGCAGGTGATCTGTGCCAGGCCAAGTGCAAACCTCTCCCAGCCAAGCAACACGAGCTGAACACATCATTAGCAGAACTGCAGCCCGAGCATTGAGCGCTGAGTGCCGCCTAAAGCTCTCTCCTCCTCTTCCAAATGGATTAATTTTTAAAGATAACTTGCTTTTCTTTTCCAGCAGGGAAAGAGTGGGGACAGACTTCCAAAAATAGGCTAGCCTGTCACAACTGCTAACTGTCACACAGTGCTGAGATTGGAGCTGATCTCTTGGGGAGGCGGCTGAGAACAGAGGGGAGTAAGGAAGTAAAGAGAAAGAGTAATTTCTCTTTCCATAGCCCAGACAGAATGAAAATGAACAGGCAACCTGTAATCAATCACAAATACTACATAAGCCAAAAATCAGTCATTCTTAGAGAAAATACATAAACCTATCAGTTTACCAGCATTTATTAGCACAAGTTCTATATTCTGCAGCATCAAAAATGATGCCCAAATGCACTCTCTGTCCAAGGTCTCACCAGGAAAAATACAAAATTATTGCCCATTTAAACAAATTGACCCAGCAAATTAAACCAAAATGCTCTCTTTAAATTCAATTTTCAAAATGCTGTCCTAAAAAGGCTGCTGTTCACATGGCCTCTGCAGTACATAGACACTGAAGTCACAAGATGACTACAAAAAATGATTTTTTGACTTCTGTGGGATGAAGCTCCATTCAGATTACACAAATTGAAAGCTTATTAAAAAAAAATAATAAATCCACTTAAACCTGGGCAAAATTTGCCCAGTACTAAATATTTAAAGTTAAAAGAGAAGGTAGGAAAAGACTACAACTGCATCATTATTAAATGGATGAGAACATAATCTCATTCAACAGTGATCTTAGCTCTGTGCATTCATTTTATTAAGAGGTCCAAAAAGGAATATTTAAAAGCAAAATCTTATTAAGAAAGTCTTCATCATCCTTGCTGATGTTTTTTTTCCTTCCCTCTGCATGAAGGAAATGTTTTGTTGGGGTTTTTTTCTGTACAATCTTTGCCAATAAAAGACAATTTTTTTTTCATTGCCTGGCTTAGTTGCATGTTATTGTGGAACATTAAGTATCCATTTAGTTGAGCTGTAACACCAGGTGTTAGCATCTGTGAAGGATGCTAATCTCAGCATCAGGGCAAAAACATAAAAGACAACAGAAAATTGGATATTATCATATTATCATGAATTAAATTCATGAATTTAATTTCCCTTTTTAGGTCTAAAACGCAGGCCACTTCTCTGCAGACAAAAACAGACTTTTGTTGTGTAGAGTCATGAAACACTGATTTAATAAGACAGAGATAGTGACCATGGAAGATTATTTGATTTTTTGAATGATGACTATACCTAGAGGCTACTGGAATGACACAGCCATGATTTTAGGGGCTGGGTACAAACTGTGCCACCATGGGCTCTGCCTGACGGCCCCTTCCTTCTGTGTGCTCACTACTTTATTTGTCCTTCTGAATCCTGCTCTCATAAAACCAAACAGGCATGGTAGCTCAATTTTATTATTATTATTATTATAGTTCTTAAATCCTATATGAAGCATTGCTCTGCTCCAAACATGAATGTGCAATGCAAACACTAAATATTATCACTTTCCATGGATAAACACTGGAGTGCTCCTTCAGAGCTGCACACCAAGGGGCAGCTCCCATGCCCAGAGTCCAGGAAGGGACAAGAGAGCAACAGCTTCAATTCCTGCTCCTCAACAGAAAGTTCTTCTACTAAATGTCTATGATAATCCATTAAAACAAGGTTGCTTTGATAGGGAACATGGATGAGTAAGGCCTGTGGCAATGCACACCATCATTACAGTAATCATAGATAACTGAGGGCTCTTACACAGGTGTATCATGGCTTTGTGCTCCCCTCCAAACTTCAATTATCAAAATAAAAGCCCACTTAAAGAAATAATACCCAGTGGCAATTTTTTCCTTAATGTCAGATATAAAATAAAATTAATTCCAGTAAACCACTCCTAAACTGAGAATCTGAAAAACAGTATATAAAAAAACACAACACGCTTTTTCAACAAGCCCTCGCCAGGGGCCCTTTACTCTCACCCAGTGTTTATGAGAGCTTTTTATGAGAGCTTTTGTGGGGCTCATCCCTATCAGAGCAGACACAGAGATTACTGTCGGGGAGAGTGCTCTAATAACACACCTGGCACCTCGCTGTGAGCCAAAACACCACGGTAAAATATCAGCCAGATCACAAAGCAGCTGAGATAGGAACAAAACAGCAGCTTCCTCTGGGTACAGCAGGAGAACTCCATCTGCAACGAGGAGATGACTGGAGTCCCAAGGCAATTATTTTGTTATCTAAAAGTAGCTTTCAAAGTCAGACATTCTGCCCCAAGACCCAAGCAAAAGCAGTGTTTAGGTGGCTGCATGGAGGTTTGTCACAACAATTTTCAGATATTAACACTCTTCTAGTACAAGTAGCTCCGGGAGAACCAACAGATTTTATGTGTATCACTGGCTCTTTGATCACCTCCTAATGGAAAATTAGACCTAGCTTGGATTTTCTCTTTTTATGTTAAGGATACCCATGATTTTTTGGCGGGTTAATAGAAAGAAGTGAGGGGAAAGCCAAATATCGCTAATAAAGGACCATGGCTTTAAAGCAACTGATTCGGCATAGAGTAAGGCATCTAGGAACAATTACTGCAATTTCTTCCCTGATCTGAATCTCCTCAAAGGTAATTCTTTCAGGCAGATGGCAAAAAAAAAAAAAAATACTGAATGTAAAACATGGCCATTTCTTACTTATCTCCTGAAACACCTTGGCAGCCTCAAAAATTGGCACATCCCATGACTTCAGCTCAGGGACTGACCCTCACTGAGAATATCCATCTTACACAGTCATCCTAATGAAGGAGTCAGTGTCAAGAAGCAAACTTTGCACTGGTGGGGAAAAACCTCTCAATTCCACGTTTCTGGGTAGAAGGGCAAGATGGGAAAGACAACTCTTGGGGGCACACAAAATAATCCTCTTCCACTTATTTTCTCAAGTCAAATCTAAAGGTTTGCCAAATTGCTTGGACATTAACATGCATTTATCAAAGCAAAATACTGATTCACTGCCCTCATTGGAACACAGTGATGGTTAATACTATTTGCCAATTATTTGCTCCTACCTTTCCATTACTGAGATAGCAAAGCATGTATCACAAAGGGGGTTTGAGTGTGTGACAAAGAGTTTTGGCTACTGAAAAATAGTGCTGCACAATTTGCAAACCCAGAAGGTTATTTCAAGACAAAATTGCCATGAAACACTGTCATTTAAATAATGAATGACTATGCTTGCTCGCTTGATTTCTTTCTTCTAAAATAATTTTTCTTGCTTTCTGTCAGTTGGCAACAAATACATCTTAACATTTGCATTTCAAGCAAGAAGACAAACCCAGACAGTTGCTCCAAAAGGACTGGAAAATGTACTCTAAACTCTGGTATGAGAAAAGCTATCAGAACCATCCAAACTTAGCCATTACGAGTTTGCCTGGAATTCAGAAGGAACCCCAACTTAGCTTGGAGGATTTCGAAGTTGCTTTTCCCTCCCATTTTAAAATGCTTTTCAGTCTCATCCCAGTCTGCAACATCCATTCAAACACTCAGATGAAAAAGGGCACCTCATTCTGCCCTCTCCCAATTTCCACACAAAGAGACAGAAAATGTCCTTTGCATAATTTATGGGCAAGATGGCTCACGTAGGGTCAAGTTTGTAGTTGTTGCATTGGGATTTTTTTGGTGGTGCTATTTTATCACCAACAGTCACTTGGAAATCACAGGTCAAGTATTCAAGAAAAAAATGCCCATCCAAGAATCATAAAATAGGTCCAACTCTGTTAGTTAGCAATAAACAAAAAAAAAAAAAACAAAAAAAAAAAAAACAAACAAACAAACAAAAAAAAAACGGGCTCCATTGCTACCAGAGTTCCTGTTTGTAACAGTCTATCCTAGGCAAAAGAGAGATGTGGAAAGAAACCCTGTTTCAGTTGCTTACACCACTACGGAGAGCAGGGGAATTTTGGGCAACAGATTTTAGTAAGAAAGAATACAAAACTAGAGCATTTGTTTGGGCAGAAGGGAAAATAGAATTAATACCCCCCACAAGGTAATGTACAAATATTTGGCTATGAGATGCCTATGAAGCTAACTGGTCAAGCATTTTGTCTGATAATTTGAGTTTTCAGCCTCATGGACACAAAGCATCTCCTTTAGAAGCCATCTCAGATGATTTCTTTGTGTACCATGGGCCTTTGTCAGAGATCCCAGGCTAAAAAGTTGCAGCCTCGGCACATTTTCCTCCTCCCTCAAATGGAATGGAGCACAGAACAAGTCTTCCTAAACTTAAAATTCCACCCCAAAGGCAGTTTCACCACGGTTTTACTGTAGTCTTACCGAATTAACTGTAAAAGAAAACACAGTGTACAAACAACACTGCTCAGGAATTTTTAAATCTAAGGCAATAATTTTTAAATCTAAGGTAATAATGATGTTAGATGTGATTACTTCACTCATTTGTTACCACAACATCAGAGTTCGCCATACATAACCTAATGTGCAGGTTGGTACTTTAGTAATGGTGTGGGACATAAAGAATCCGACTGGGAACTGGACATAGGAGTTATACAACTTCAAATGCACACACGTGTATAAATGCATTTAGAGAGACAATAAAGATCTCCACACATATTTCCACTCTTGACTCTCAGCTTACATGCTGCTGTGTTTGGGTGGGATGCTTTTAAAAACTGTGTCATTTTATCTCTGCCTCTAAGACAGCTTCCTTGTGAAAAGAGAGAAAATATTCAAAGGGTTTAATTATTTTTTTAAATCTTTTCTTGAGCATTCAGCAATCCCTCAGTGAATTATTTTTGCTGCAAACAGGCAAAATAAATCCACAGGCTAACTCCTAACTCCCTCCCACCCACAAAAATCCTAACTACTGCCCACTTCCAAACACAAAAGAATACTAAACAGCAACACCAAAGACTTTCAGGTTAAACTTAAATGAACAGAGATGCAACATTCAAAACTATTTTAAAACACGGGCAACATAAAAACCACAGAAGAAAGATACATGATACAGAGCCACTTGTTGAAAAATATTTCAATGAGAAATTCTGTGAAAGATTAGCACTGAGGAAATGCAAGTGTGAGAAAACAAGATTTTTTTTATCCATATTATTTAAACTCGCACAGTATTTTTGTTATATACAAATATATATATTAAGACTGGTGAACTTGTACAGGCAGAGGGTGGGTGAGATGACTTCCAGAAATTGTCATCTTTGGAACTGAAATTATTCTATGGAAAGGAAGCAATGACTTTACAGGATGAACTGAGGGTGGTAAATTCCTGTGGAGAAAACATCTTCCTAGGTACTTGAATAATTTATAGCAGCATGGTGCAATGGTCACTCTCAGTAAAATTCTGTTGTATTCAAAGATTCCACAAATTCAGAAGTTTTAATCATTTTATATATTAAACTCATGTCTCTGCATTAACACAGCCTTTCAGAATTAAAAAGGCTTTCACAGTAGCATATCAAATGGATGGTTTTAATAGTCTTTTAAACACGGTGCCAGGCAGAGACTCAAGTCACATACCTTTGAGGGGAGAAAGTGAATTTAGAGGCAGCTATTTATTTCTTCCTTATATTCCATTTTATTTCAAAATATAACTCTAGTTCTAAGGGATTATAAATGCAACAATTTAACATTGATGCCTATTTTTTTAGGCTTTAATGAAGAAATTAAGTCCCTAATCCATCTGCAGCCTCATACAATTGCCCTTTGCATTTTTTATCCATGAAGATGCTCTAACTCAAATGACTTTTGGCTACATTTTTTCTCGAAAACTGAAGTAAATACCAAGAGAAGATGGTGACACTCAAAACAATCATCCCTGAGCTCAAAACACAAAGATAACAACCCCAAACAACAGTTATTAAAGAAAATAGGCAGAAAGCATTCCTGTCATCAAAATCTGGAGGCCCAAGGCCATCATCACAAACAGCTACAGCACCCAGGAGGGTGACAAAGGTGAGTATATAACCTCTCACAGCTTGGAGTGTACCCAGCACCTTGAACTGCCCAGAGCCAAGCAGGAAATAAACTAAAGCTAGGTAATAAACCCTGCCTTAGGGTAAAAAATGTAGTGAAACTTTGCTCATGGGCATATTCATACATGCACACCCCATAAGCCAGAGAATCCTTCCAGTTTCCAATGGGTCCTCTACCACCATTGCTCATTGTCACATCTGCTCCTTTCTGACATGACACATTTTTTTTACTCCTGTGAAATAAACTGATGGAAAATGACAGTTCAGATCCAAAAACAGTTTTTACCTGGCTAATGAGAAGTCTGGTAGGAGTTCAGCCTGAAACCAAAACTTTCTTTGAGATGCTCTGTACACAGGTGCAGAACACAGGTGCAGTATTCAGCAATGTTCAGCACCTTCTATGTCACTGTATCAGGGCCCATTTCAGCTTAAAATAAACAGCTGCAGGATTCCAAATCAATAATTCAACAATTACAACCTGGTAAACCTGGCAGTCAGATTTCAGTGCTCAGGTTCCAATCTTAAAATACTCATCTCTGCTATGTTTTACTATTTGCAAGGATACTCCTAAGACTGAATACTTGCTAAACCAAGTGAAAGAAATTTCTTCCTTGGATTTTTCTGTGTGTATTCAGAGTATTCTGCATACTGTGTGTAAGGATGGCTCCAAACCCAGCAGCAGCAGGGCCCATCTCTCATGCACCACACTGCTCTGAGGAGTCACAGCATTTTTTTTCTTCAGCTTCATAACACCTCTGGTCCTACTGGCCTCTGAAAGACAACTTAGGCACAGACATTAAATGTGTCCTTTATTACCTCACAAAAACAAGGCCAGTGATCAGGAACTTGCAGCATGCTAGCTCTTCCCAGGGCTATTTTCTCTATTTTGTTATCCAGAAAGTCAATCGGTGAATATAGTGATTTTCCTTTCAGAATCTGCACTTATTTTTAAAACATGATTAATGGGTCTTAATGCAGCAGCAGCTCTTACACTTGACAGAAAATAAAAATGCAACCCAACATGCTCAATTTTAAAAAATGCAGAAGGGTAACTAGAGCAAAAACAAAGCAGTTATGTTCTACAATGCCATCTCAGGTCTGCTCCCAGAAAGCATTAGCAAACTAAGATATATTTAGTAAAAATTAAGATGGCACTATATGTCTGATTTATTCAAAAACCTCAGAGGAACTGAAAAAAAAAAGACTTTTACTTTCATCCCTGCTTTTGTGCTTCCTGAAATGTTAGCAACCATGGCTACGAGACGTCAGTGTGCTCTCATTTTCATCACCATGAACTACCAAAATGCAATACATTCCCACTAAACTTTCTTTCTTTCTCTCTTCTCTTTAGTTTTTGAATGGAAGCTTGATACATAGTTCAGTATCAGCACAATGGCGAGATGACCCCACATACACTGCCCTTTTTGCCTAAGAACTTGTGAAATCAGCACTCCTTACCTTTCAGGGTAGATTAAAATAAGGAGCCACGGTGGTACAAATTCATAGAAACATAAAACCATAGAATATCTCAAGTTGGAAGAGATCCACAAAGATCATCAAGTCCAACTCCTGGTCCTGCACAGGACACCCCAACAATCGCACCGTGTGACCAGAAGCGTTGTCCACACACTTCTTGAGCTCTGTCAGGTTTGGGGCTGTGACCACTTCCCTGGGGAGCCTGTTCAGTGCCCAACCCCTTTCTGGGTGAAGAACATTTTCCTAACACTCAGCCTAAACCTCTCCTGACACAGCTCCAGCCATTCCCTTGGGTCCTGTCTCTGTCACCACAGAGAAGGGATCAGTGCCTGCCCCTCCGCTTCCCCTCCTGAGGAAGCTGCAGACCAAAACCAGGCAGCATCAGTCTTAAACAATCTCAGGACACTGGTCTTCAGTAACATCTGGGCCAGCATAATCTACAAGAACAAACCCCTTTTCTTCACTGTTCACTTACTTTGGAGACAAAAAAATTAATAAACAAAACACATAACTCCTGGGAGATATGAACAGTGGTTGCACATGCTGAGAGGTGAATTTTGATTACCTTCAAAAACATTCTGGTTCTCCCATCCCAAGCCAGAGCAGCATTTGTGGGATAAGAGGCTGCCTGTCTCCTCTCCTCCCAGAATAAGCATCTGCAGCAGCTTAATTATCAAGTTACAAATAAACATATTCAGCTTGGTGCATACATTCAATTACAGATAACGAGCTCTAGACAAAAGCTATTGAACTATAACTGAAATTCTATGAGCCGGTACACAACAAGCCAAGATTAAATGATACAGACTAAGGACAAGGAAGAAAAGTATTTTTCCCTTGAAAAGCATGCAAAGTAAGAAGATTTTCTGGGGAAAATCTGACAAAGAGGTAATTGTCAATACGTATTATTTTCTCTAGTCTCATCCATTTTTCATAATGTTCCAGCAAAACTTCAAGTGGTACTCAAATTTTTTTCACTCTGACTGTTGCTGTTTAAATGAGATGTTTACAAATAAAAGCTTAGTGTTTGCTCAAAGTCAAACTTTATAGTACCACCAGAATGCACCATAATATGCTACATGCCTGCAAATAAATGCTATGACAAAGTGAAGCCTGAAGGCACATTTTGGAAATTTCTGTAATTTTAAACTCTGTAGTGATACAGCAAATAAACATCAAGTTTTAGAAAGTTGGGGAATTCAGACATACAGTTTACTGTAAAGGAAATGAAAATATCAAGAGTTCAGACAAGGAGAAATGAAGTCAGTGGAAAACCCTGACATCTGTCCAATGCATCAGGCATGATCAGGAGCTGCACAGATTAATTTTCTCCAGCTTCAAGACAATTTACAAATGTACATAGAGTTCTTTGAACACATTATGACTATGAATGGCTATGAAAATGTTTTGCTCTCTCAGTTTTCTGACATATGGGAGTGTTTTTACATTGGCTTTTTTCCTTATAAACTGAGTTTTCCTTTGCAATGGCATGAAGATTCTAGGATTCTGCATGCAAACCTTATCAGAAATACAGTTTCTTTATCTCTTCAAAAGGGACCTGTTGTAGTGTTCCATCTGAAAGGTTTGCTGTAATCCTTCATCCCAGATTTAGTTTATTCAGATTCTAAATATAAAATAATCTGGAAATGCTAACAATTGCTTCTGCTCAGTTTATGTCCAGTGGCTGCAAGTTCATCATAATTTTTTATTTTAGACACATCAGTTCAGACTGCACTCTCCTGATAGCACAAAATTAAAACCTCAAGTGCTGGCTCCTACTTCCAGCATAGCAAAAACCAGACATAGACAAGCAGGATGATTACAGATCACAGAGGGCTTTTGGAAGAGGTATTTCACTTTGTTACCTATTGCTAGAGAAAATTGATTTCTCTAACCACAACCTGTAGCAAGCTTTCACAAGACTGCAGTTATGACCTTACAAGCATCCCAGTCAGCCCCTGGATAACAGGGAGGGAGAGCAGGCAACACTGAACAGATTCCAAAGGTGACTTCTTCCACATCAACAGGATGCTGAGAACTTGCTACACAGCAAGAAGAGACAGGTTTTCCTCCTTTCCAGGGTAACTGCAAATTACTGCAATCTGCCAACAGCCAAGGAAAGTTCACTTCATACAAAATAACACCTTCCAGTAGACCTGGAGCATGTTACCTTGACAAAACCCAGCTGCTTTCTCATAACTCAGCTGTCAGATGGCCACTGTCTTGGAAAATATTGCTCTGTGAGAATATCTGCCTCCATAACCTATTGTCACAATATTCCATATACAACATTTCTGCACCTCCTCTTGGAGCCATCACACTCTGCTGTTAGGGCACTGAGGTCACTTTCTTCCGCTCTTTACTGTAACAGCTGATGACTGGAGTTGTATCTGAAAGTGGCCACAAGCCTGGCAGAGTTCAGGGAGGGTCTGCATGAGGCTTTAAGTCAAATCATATGGTTTAGTTTTAGGTAGCTCTGAAAGGAGGAGGACTTGGACTCAGTGATCCCTATGGATCCCTTCTAACTTGAGATTTTCTATTACTTTATTATTCTATGTAACCCTTTTTCTGTTATGCAAACTCTGAAACTGTCAACTGACATCAACCCTTTTTCTGTTATGCAAACTCTGAAACAGTCAACTGACTGTCATCCAGGTCTTATTCTAGGGATAAAGAAATTTTGCTCAGAAGATTTAGTGTGAATGATTACACAGAGTGAGAAAAACTGGGCTAGACAGCAAAAAACTGAACAAAAGAACACAGAGTTTTGGGTGAAAAAGAGTTGAATTTGCTTCATGTTACTGTAGTAGCCATTGGCTGCTGCATGGCAGTACCCAATGAATCAGAATTCCTGATGAGGTGGGAGTCAATCTTTTGCAAGGATAAGCTTTGGATTTATTTTTCAGCTTTTTTTACAGCATAGGGCATGGCTTGTTACTTCAAATTATCTGCTTCTCTCTCAGCTGTATCCATTCCTCTCTAGTGCTCCAATCTTGGCAGTGAGGTACTTGATGTTTATTACCTAGTGCCTGGTACAAACTGTGTGTCCTGAAACGTTCACACTCCGAGGGTGAGGCTGGCCTCACACAGGCCATGGTTAAACTCAGCAATCAGTGTCAGCAGCTGAAGAACAGATCATCCAACAGCTCTGCCAGAGGGTCAGGGATGGGTAATTGGAAGGATGGAAATCAAGGTGCAGGAACTTCTGAGGAGACTAAGCCCTGATAGATAAGTGACATCTGACCTGACCCACCTGAGAGGTGTTGGCAACACGTCTCTCTGGCAGATGGGTCTCACGACCACCATGGGGTTACAAAAGCATCTTCAGCTCAGTGGAAGCTGAAATTATATGAACATACCAACATTCTATAAATACCCAAAGAAAAAACTTCCAGCCCCACACAAAAGACTGCTCTAAACAATGTAATATTGAAAGTCAGGAGGACAAAGCAATCAGTATAACCACAGAGGGGATTAACCAAACAGATCCTCAGGCTCTATTGCTGTTCCCAAAAATACCTTCTGTCCCATGTTGATGCCTAAATCTTATCAGATGGCTGATTTATAACCATCTTTTTTGGTCAGCCACATTTAAACCTGTTTTACACAGCAAGTTAATTGTGTGTCTCCATCTTTCTATGGCATATTTCTGAAAATCATTTTCTACTTATGCGTATCCTGTTAGAAGACTCCAAAAGAACAACAACAACCAAAAAAAAACCCCCAAAAACCTCAAAAACAAACAAACAAACAAAAAAACCAAACCAAAAAACAAACGAACAAAAAAACCCCAACAAAACACCAAAAAAACAAAGAAACAAACATGCTACACTAAATAATGTGCAAGCAGACCAAGCAAAAATCAGTATCTAGTCATGTTTTGGTTCCATTACAATTGACATGTTCTTTTAAATAAACTATTATTATGACATAATTCTAGGAATACTTGTGCTTCTAACAATCTCTGCTCCCAAAGAGGTTGCACAGCCTTCTCCTTCCTCAATTCTTTCATATAACTTAAATAAAATAGAAAAGCAATATATCTGCTTAATGAAACTACAGTGTAAATTCCATTAATTCACTCAAAAGCAAGAAAACAGATGAGCACATGAAAGCTCTGAAGTATGAAGACATTTCCTGGGACAGGTAGCAATGGGAAGAAATTGCAAAGATTTGTTAAAATTACTTTTCTTGAACTTAAATCTAATTTAAGTCACCAATGAACCAAGCTGTGAGAATGATGAAAACTCTTTCCCTAATCCCACCAATTATCTCCACTCCATTCTATTTATAAACTGTGTTTATTTGTGCATTGCTTTTGATGTACAGAAGAAGCCAGAGATGGTCAGAACCATGGCAAACCAATGTGGCATTTATTCTGCTCTGAATAATATGCAGCGATGAACAGAGACAATGAGTGCCAAAGTGCCACATCTCTGTCAAGAACTGAACTTCCAGCTCCTGGTCATTGTCACATTTTCAAAATGCTATTTTAGGAAAAAATTCTTATTATACTTGTAAAGAGCTTGAGAAAAATCACAATGCAGTGTGTTTTAGAAATTGAATTCCTAGCAGTAATATCACCATTTAACTAAAAAAAACTAAAAGATTAAGTCCTCTGTCACTGGAATGTGACAATGTCTGATGGAAACACTTTGAGGATGAAGCAAATTTATAAATAAGCTTCAGAACTTTTAAAGCTCTCTGGAACCAAAAGCGGAACTGAAACACATAAGCTGAAGCCCAAGACACACAAACTAAAGGTGCAAGCAAATTAGGTTTGGTACAGGATTTTCATGGAGTTACAGTCTGGTTGAACAGAGGTTCAGGAAATGAAAATCACCCTTTTAATATGAATTTAAACAAAACAGTTCTAATAAAGAATCTACATGGTCTTAAAAGTGAGCCAGATGTGCTACAAAATATGTTAGAGGCCACATATGATCAAATGATGAACTGGAAACGTGTGAAGTTTGATACAGTCAAATTCATGAGTGAGGATGCTCACTACAATGATTTCAGTTCACACAGTATCAGAAGGGTACAAAGAGTGTCAAGAGGGTCAACAAGAAACATTTATAAGCAGGTGAAGGGCACTGCCATGAATCTCTCCAACAACCTGAATTCCCCAATGTCTTTTGCATCCTGCACCCAATGGCTGGGCACTACAGTAGCTGAAATAACACTGGGTGAAATACACAAGGACATCTTACCATAAAAACAAAGGCCCAAATCAAAATGCATGTGTGAAAGAAGCTGATGCTACGGCCCTTGAGTTGGATTTGGGGGATGTTTGCTCTGCTGTATGGAAGGAGTGCAATTCAGACAGCCCAGCTACTGCACCCACAGCTTCTGTCATTAATATACACTAGAGTAAAATTTTTAAATAAGGAATCTTAAATGCATTTTCTGCCTTTTCTCTAAGAGTTAGGTGCGTCAAATAGATACAGCAAGTAAATTACAATAAAATCATTTTCCAAGCATATTAAATTAACTGTTTTTGATGACTATCTCACTGTCCACATTTAATTTTTAAAAAAGTCCAAACAAGTGAAAAATAGGAAGACTCAGCATAGTGTTGTTGTTTGATGTAATACTTGAAGGCAACTATAAACAGATCCACATTAGAGTATTTCCTCTCATCATCTAATTTCAGACTGGCTGGAGTCACACACTGAATGGGAAGTGTGAAGGACACCTGGGCTGAGGAGCTGCTAGAGCTGCATGGGCTCCATAGATCCAGGGAAGCTCCAGAGGGGGCACTGAGCTCAGCTGGGGGATGTGTGGAGGTGACAGGTGCATATTTACATCCTACCCCTGGCTGAGAGCAAACTCCTTTCAAACAGCAGGGAAGCAGATTTGTTTAACTGAGTGTCGCAATCCTAATTTGTCTCTGAGTGAAATGTCAGCCTTCCTGAAGAAACAGTAACAGGGTAAAGAATTGGTTCTGCCTTTCTTGGATTCTCCTAAAATGTGGGAGTCTGCCTCTCCCACTGCCCCCAGCATGAAAAATCTTCATCAGGAACACCACACTTCTCCCACTGTAGAATCTTTGGGACAAAAAAGTACCAATTACTCAAGAAAAAAGGGAAAGACAATGAAAATGGCCGTGATGCTCTGCACTACCTTTCAGGTGAGATCCCCCCCAAGCCAAGTATGTTGAAGAATCTCTACATTGTGGCTCATGATAACAATTTTGCTTTCAAACACACATGGCCATTCTTCCAAAAAATCACGCAACTGATGTGGTTAACCACTTCTGTAACAAATCACTCCTGCTCCCTTCATTCAATAGCTTTGTCCAATCTTCTCTTTATCACTTCTGCTAATAATAAATTCTTTGCGTATTTCACAAGTAGTTTGGCCACAAAAGTATCCACTTAAATAATCAGCAGTGAGATCTCTCCACTGGTACACATGTATTATTCATTACTGTGTAATCTCAACAGCTTGCTCAACATGCCTGGGGCTTCTTTAACTTCCCACAAAAAGGCTGACAGAGAACTTTTTTTCCCATTTATAAGTACTCACAAATTCAGTTTATCCTATATGCTAAAGCTTTCCTGCTTTCTCTTTCCCCAGCCCTTAAGCATAACAAATCACAGGAAAATCCATCAGGAAAAGGTTTGACTAAATGATTTCTAAATTCATCACCAGACTATAGTTCCAGTCTGTTGTTAGATATGAATAAACCTGACTATGTTTGCACTCTTCCCCTTCAATGTGAATAAAGGACAAAGCAAGTAAAATAAAATAAAAGTCCCCCATGTATGATAGAAAAACCTCTTTTGCTTCAAGAAGCAGAAATTTAAAATGGGCAAAATCCTTATACAAGTACCTACAAAGTGAGTACCACAACAGGAGAAGGGCAAGGACAGAGAAATATGAGAAATTTCATCCTGTTTAGGACAACCAGTTTGGCACAGGCATTTTTTTCGAGGAAACATCTTTGAGTGGAAACAAATCACTATGACTCACAAGATCTCTCTCACCTCGTAGCCACCAGATGCCTTTTCACTGCTGAACTTTGGAGCTCACAAATGCAGCTTCAAGCAGGGTAATGAAGCCTTGCCAGGTTGCCAGGCTCAGAACACCTTATTTCTACTTGCCACTCATTCCTGCAATTGTTTCCTCTTGAGGTGAGCTCATCATATGAGCTACACTAAACTCACCAGATTACCTTCTCCAAAGCTCTGCAGTAACTGGTTCCTGCTATTGCAAAGGAAACCAGGCTGAAAAGCAAGGCTCTTTTTGAGAACCAAAGCCATTTTTTCCCTCATTTCCTTACTTTCATTGTGTCTTTGTCTTCCTCAGCTAGGACCATGTGAGTGCTGACCTTAAGTGACATTCCTGTGTGCCATGCTATTTCCCTAGGGATAACATGCTTTCTTCTAAGTCCTGTGGGATGAAGGATTCTAGGCTGCCCTCTCTAAAAGAATTTTATTCTTTCCTATCCCTTTTCACCATTGTCCAGTAGCTCAGATAGAAGTTAAAGTAGTATTTCCAAATAACTTTGCACATGCTGCCAATCTGTTGTGTCCCAGTGTGGCTGAGCAAGTGTGTGAGGATTGACTCTGCACCTCTAAACATTAAATGTTCTCATACAACAGTCAATAAGCAATTCACTCACAAGCACATACTAAAATGAGATTGACAAAAGCTACATGAATTTGATTCAAAAGCAATTGAACAGGTGAACAGCCAGGTGCCAGCTGTGTGCAGCCCATGAGAAGAAATATGAAGCATCTACTCAAAAGCCTAAGTCTGGATTCTACTGGAAAATGGATATATGGGGGGTTTTTTGCCTTATGAATTTATTTCTAAATTTAAAATAGCTATTTGTGATTAGCCATCAATAATACAGGATGCCTCTGAAATAACAGTTATTCTTTCCAGTCCACTATGAAAAGTGCCAAGAATAATTCCTTCCATTTTTTATGATAACTGAGTAATGGAAAAATTCTACTAACCCAAAGCATATTGCACCAAATCTCACAAACTCACTGATTTCAGCAAAGAAGACTTCCAATGACAGCTCAAAGTCATACGGCCAATCAGGCAAGAAAAACAAATACTTCTAAAAATCAGAGCCTCTGTTTATGGTCTGTCAATTAACACATGACCAACTTTTTAAACAGGTATTAAGTAAATACTCTGACTTGCTTTTCAGACTAAAAACACCTCTTGATTATATTAACGTCCTCCAATATTTGACATACAGGCTTGAACATTGTTTTAGCACATATGACAGTTCAGGTCAGGTCCCAAGGAAGCAGGTTGTGAAATTCACATCAGTGACAAAAATAACTGGGTCTGTAACACACCTTGAGAACTGCCAGAAATGCATGATTCTTATGAAGAAGCGTGATCTTTTTAAGCATGACTTTTGATGCCGTACAGCACTGCCCCATATGTCCAACCAAATGCCATTTTTAAACCCTGAGGATATATTTAGCATGACATACATCATCCTACTGTCGTCATTTCACTGAACAAAGCAAAAGACAGGATCATGCTAAATGATGCATCCTCGGCTTGTGTCAAGAGCACAGCAGTGAAAGGACTGCAATACCAACGACAGCTCAAATGCAGCCAAATAAGCTGAAGAAATAAGATGGCATGATAGATATCAATGGATTTGAATTATGAAATCAAGAATAAAGAATGGATACATAAAACATGCTGACATACGAACTATATCCGTTCCTGACTAATCTCTGCTCCCCTGCCATTCACATAAGGCACCATCTGATCTTTCAAGTTCCTGCATGCATGATGAGCTCTTGGCTACAGCCTGGGGTGGTACAGCCAAATCTTTGCAATTCCACCTGGGCAGGACAGAATGCAAGTTATCACTTCCGACTGGCACCATTTCCTATGCCCAGAGTGACCCTGCATGACAACTCTATGCCTCATTACACCAGCCAAGAAATTAATGTACATCACCAGCTCTGTACAGCTTAGTGAGAGCTCAGCAGAAGCTTGAATTATTCACCAAAACTCAGAACAACTGGTGAGCTTTTTTTTATTTTTAAAAGCGACATTTAGTAAAGAATAAAACATAACTGTTCTGGCAAAACCCCACAGATATCTTTTGTTATTCTGTACTCGATGTCCATCACAACAAATCATTTGTTCATCTCACCTTCCTGTTAATAAACTGCTTTTCTGATGTCTTTGGAGCCTTCTCAATCACTTTTTACTGGTTTGTAAAGGATGAGAGCCCCTTTCCTCAAAAATTCGAGTGTACAATCCTTTACTGTGCAAAGGAAAATCAAAAAGCAAAGCCAACTACTTCAGCCTGCACTGAAGGACAGGAGCAAGCAAAACAGCTCTTGGCATGTACCCAAGTTTTAAAGCAGGCTTTAGAATGTGAGTTCTGCTCAATTTTTAGGGAGGTATAGAAGGTACTTAGACACACTTCCCAGAAATACTTCACCATTGGATACTGCTGATCAATCCTAAGGGAATTATTTTGTTCAGCATTTGCCCACAATGATAACCAGTCTTTGTGTTGAGCAGTATAAACAAAAATATCATCTAGTAAAGAACCAGCAGAGTGAACAGGTTTTAAAAACAGTAGTTTGAGAATAAAGTAAAGCATAGCCAGAGACTGGTGCAGGAGTCCTTGATGCACTTCAGGTGTCTACACCAGACAGCCTTTACTTCCAACCCCTTTGGTCCAGATCTTGCCTTAAGACACAAAATAACTTGTCCAAGCTGCCAAAAACCACCAGAGCAAACAAGAGAAATGCCAAAGGACATGTGTGCTCTGCCTTTCCATCCTCTCCATCACAAAGTCACCTTTACTAAGCAAAAGCAGTTCAGCACTGGACTAATTTGGACCTACTAATAGTTGCTGCCAAACACAAAATCATTAAATAGGAAAAGACCTCTAAGATCACTGAGTCCAAACATCAGCCTAGCAATTTCAGATTCACCACTAAACCATGCCCCTAAGCACGACATCCACACAAATCAGACAAATTCTCTACATTCTTCCCAAGTTCAGTAGCATTTGGGGTCCTTTTCTTCATTTTTTTTGTAAAACTGATAGATCTTTAAATGACATTTGAATCCTCCTCCAGTATTTTTAAATTTGGGGCTGGTTACGTGATAGGTTAAAACGTAGTGAGAGTAAACAGAGATAAGTAAAAGCCTAATTCCACAGCAATCAATCAAAACACACTAATAAATGCAGGGAATAACAACTGAATTCACAGTACAGATGTGCAAGAATGGGATTCTGCTCTCAGCTGAGATGATTGCCTAAAGACGACATTAAATGAAATTCCTTCTCACATAAATCACTTCAGTCAGAAAACATTGCACATTTCAAATATTTGGAGAGAAAGCAGTTAATTTTGTTTTGTTCCTTGAATGTCCCAATTAAGACATTTCTACTAAATAAGCAAGACATTTTCAGTATTGACTTGGGGGATTATTTTCAGCGTTATCTTGATGCACAGTTCATCCAGTTCTTCAAATCCAACATTATCAAGGTTAGATTAAAAACAAAATCCATAGGTAGACTTTCTTGAATTTTTACTGTTTCAAGGAAAGGAAAATGCTTCTCTCTTTTCTCCCTACGACAGGCACTTTATTTCCCTTGTGCATTTTCAGAATACATATGCTTTAGACTTTGTTTTCTTCTAAAGCCAATGAAACCTTTAGCTTTCAAAAAAAAAAAAAAAAAAGCGAAAAAGAAGGAGAGGAAAAAAAAAGGCTATTTTCATAGAATTGTCAAAAAAAGCAAGCTCATTTTTGGAGCCTAGGACAAGCCAAGCCAAGTCACTCACCTGCTTCTCTGGACAGATCTGTTCTCATCACCAAGAATTTGCTGGTCTATAACAGATTGTGCTGTATCAGTCTGGGAGATCATGGATCACAGACCTCAAAATGGTTTGGGTTGGAATGGACCTTCAATATCACCTCATTCCAGCCCCCTGCCACAGGCAAGGACACCTTCCACTATCCCAGGTTGCTCCAATCCCTGTCCAACCTGGTCTTGGACAGTTCCCAGGACAGGGAAGCCACAGCTTCACTGAGCAATCTGGTCCAGCACATCAGGTAATTCAGGGAATTGTATGATTTCACAGGATTCATGTCTGCAGTGAAATATCCTTCCTGTTGGCTTTCTGGCCTGGTAGTTTCTCTTTGCAAATGCCAGGCCTGCATTTGATTTTTATGAGGATTAGTGCTCAACTCTCCCACAGTTTGCTCGGAGTTCATGAATGTTGAAATTTTTAACATGCATAGGAGATCACTGCTGAGGGACAGGTTACCCACCCTGTGGTACCTGCTGCTGTAATTAAACAAAACCTCAGTTTTTTCTTGGCAGGACCTGCCCAGAGTTTGCTGTGCTCCCACTCTTGCTCATTCTCTCCCTACACCTCTGACACACCTCAGGGGACTTTGAACTCTGCTCTTCTTGAAATGAGAGAAAGCCCCAGTTACCAAAACAACTTCATATGAATACAGGAAAAAAGCCACAATGTGAAGATAGATTAATCCAAATTCTCAACCACAGGGAGAGATGCCTGAGAATTGCCACTAGTGCCCAGGTCCCAGCACACCTGAAGTTCACATGAAAGTCACCCATCTCAATTCACACTTCTCATCATCTTGGCAATCTCTCTGCAATCTCTTCAAGTCTTCAGGGGTGAAACATCCAAATTTCAACTGGAAGAAGACCTACAGTGCAAACGGGATGAAAGCAGGGCAAAGCAAGGAAAATATCTAATAGAAGACAAGTGGGAATGAGAGGTTAGTCAATTTAGAGACAGGCAACGCTGTGTATCAGGTACATTGTCAGAAAAACCACCAGTGATAGCAGCAATTCCCAAATATTCTAATAATTTCTGTCACCAAACAGCACAAATAACAAATGACTGAAACTAAAGTACAGAATCTAAGCACAGGAATCATCTTCTGGTTGTAACTTCCAGTTCCTTCAGATAACAAGGGCTGAAAATTTCAGGAGATGAGAATAATTTCTAGGGAGTCAGACTGACATCTGGGATTTCAGATACAGAATATATTCACAGCAGGAACGGTGGGAGGGCAGAGCACGGTTGACAGTCTACAGCACACAACTTTTTTCCTGTAGTGCAAATATTTAGATCTGCTACCCAGAATGCCCAGACCCAGAAAAATTTTCTTTATTAAGTGTGGCTTGATTTACTCTGAATCCAAATACATTTTCTCTTGTTACACTATAAAACTGAGTATTAAGTGTACAACAGCACTGCAAGACAAAACCACAAGTACTGCATGTACCATTTACCTTGTGTATATGCATTGCCTGCGTGTGTCAAGATGACATCTACTTTTTCATCTTACTCTTGGAAGTTAGAAATATTTAAAGTATGGTCAACCCTTCCATCCTAACTACAGCAAAGTGAGATGTCCCATGACTTTGTCTTCCTCTCATCAGTTCCTTTGTTAGACCTTTGCTGAAGAAGCTTTCGAGTCCTTAACAACATCCCTTCTGAAGCACACACTCCTGTCTGGAGAAGTTCAGGATTCAGGGTAGCATTCTACAAACACAGGACGTCACTGCTTTGAGAGTAACATGCTGAGATGAAACACTTCACCTGTGTTTGGACAATATTCTTATTTAATCACAGTAATTCAGAGCTGCCTGTGCCACAGCAGTGTGAAAGATATCACACCACTGATCCCGATTTTTAACTAAGACAATATGTTTAGGAAGAAAATGTGTGAGGGGATGTTTAGGCTGGATATTAGGAAAAGGTTCTTCACCCAGAGGATGTTTGAGCATTGAACAGGCTTCCCAGGGCAGTGGTCACAGCACAAAGACACACAGAACTCAGGAAGCATTTGGACAATGCTCTTGGGCACATGGTGTGACACTTGGGGTGTCCTGTGCAGGGCCAGGAGTTGGACTCAATGGTCCTTGTGGATCCCTTCCAACTCAGGACATTCTGTGGTGCTATACATACCAGACTTCTTACTTCATTCTACATTTATCTGCTGGTCAAACTTTGCTGACTTCCAAGTCTTGTTCCATGCCTTTAGAAGGTTTGGTTTTTATCTTCTCTCAATAGAAAACATTCAATTTGTCCTCATGCCTCTGCAGATGTACATGCCATCAGATAAGGACTCCTCTTTACCTTCTTCTCAGGCCATTGACAAAGAAATTAATGCCAAAATTCTTACATTTTATATGAAGTTTTACTGGAAACACTTTAAACACTTCAAAATGATTACATAAACTATAAAACAAATTCTGTGCTTGCCTTCATATGTAGAAAGTTCTTCCTCTATAATAAAAGCCAGGGCATAAACCATGGTGATATGATGAATTTCAAAGATTGGATGCAACATGTAGACTAGATATCTATGCAAAAAAGATACCCTCATCTTCTCTTGGAAGCTCTCCTGTGTTTGCAGGGGAGTTAAAAGAAAGCCTGCTTACATTATTCCTTAATTGCTGAATGGTGGAGCACGTGAAGAGGTCGCTGGATAAATTTTGAGGAGAAAGTTCCACTCCTCTGGATATTTATCTGATATCTTTCAACTGTCTTGTTTTGGGCTCCTGACTTTAATATGTTATAAAAAAATCACAATTTTAAAAATAAAATTAAAATGAAAAAGCTTTGGTTTAATTTTTAAGCATTAGATAAATTGTCTGATAGTCTGAAGTGCTGAGCATCCAGCAAGTCCTAAAATATTGTTTGGCACTGGACTGACCATAATTTCTGTATGAATTCAGGAACAGAATTGCATGGGGTTGGGTTTTGAGTGAATTTTGCTCAAATCCCTGGGTAACTTCACGGTACAAAAGATTTTACCATTTGTAATTCAGCACAACAATATTGGTAAAACTGATTTACATTAATCTATTTGTAAACCTAAAAATCCAATCCTACCAGTGGAGTCCTTATGATTAACACAGTAGTGTCATACATATGGAATTTGCTGCCTTCCATACTTGAAAATCATTCAGGCAAAGCCAAATAACACAGTAAGTTCAATATTTCAATTAAAGAAAACCCCAACCCAAACCAAAACAAACACCACGCTAGAAATAAAATGTACATGATTACCAAAAAAACCCAGTAAATAGTCCATAGAAATTGAGGCTCCAGGGGATGTTGCCATCTACAAATTGCCTTATTTAGGATTAACTGATACACAAAAATGACTGAAAACTTGCCTGAAGAAAGGATATTTTAAATGGTTTTAACCAGCCATGTGAACACCATGTTTTGAAAAGCACCAGCTTGTGTAGGAGTGTGCATGAACAATATGGCAATTTTACAGATGGACTCAATGATCTCAAGGGTCTTTTCCAACCTAAATGATTCCATGATTCAATGATTGGTGGTGTGCAGCTCTGGTGCTTCTCCTCAGCTGGCAAAGACATGGGACCAAAACAGCCCTCAGCATCACCACTTATGGGAAAAACACCAAAGCACAGCAAAGACAGAGACACAACTCTTAATTAGCTGTCTTACTGTCCTATGAACAAAGGTGGTGATACCCAACAGAGCAGAGAAAGAAGCTATTCCATACAGGTAGATATGAAACCCCTTTGGCTCCTTCCCTGGCCCCTTGGGTCTCTAAACTTGTCCCACATTTAAAACACCAAATTCACAATTCTGTAGAGAGCACTGAGGATCATTTTTAAGAAGTACCAGCAAGCTGTATTCAGTCCTTAATTTTTGGCACTGATGTGAAGGCTCCATTTGGTGATGCATCTGCAGTGCTGGGGAGGTGTTTGAAAGGTGGGAGAGAGGGTGATTTCCCTCCTCCAGCATATGCTGAGACTATTTGGTGATTTCAATACACATTCCAAACACCAGCTGTGGTCAATGGGACCTTCTGTTTCTGCGGTGTGTTGTGTTTCTGTGTGAATTGCTGCAGCTCAGAAAAAAATCAAAGAATGGTTTGGGGTTGGAAAGGCTCTTAAAGATCATTGAGTTCTATCCCCCAGCCACGGGCAGGGACATCTTCCACTATCCCAGGCTGCTCTAAGACCCATTCAACCCGGCCTTGGACTCTTCCAGGGATGGGGCAGCCACAGTTTCTGTGGGCATCCTGTGCCAGAGCCTAACCACCCTCTCAGTAAAAAATTTCTCCCTAATACATGATCTCAATCTCTCCTCTTTTAGTCCAAAGCCATTCCTCTTATCCTGTCACTCCAGGACCTTATCCAAAGTCCCTCTCAGTTCTTCTGGAGTCCTTTGGGCACCTTGGGAAGGGGCTCTAATGTCTCCCTGGTGCCTTTTCTTCTCCAGGCTGAACAGCCCCAGCTCTCTGAGCCTGAATCCATAGTGGAGGTTCTCTATGGCCTCCTGATCATCTCTGCAGCCACAAAATGCAGCTGATTTCTGTGTTGGATGGGTGGCATTCATGCTCAGATACACAGATTTTTGCAAAGCATGTATTTTTCATCATCCACTGCACCTTATGGGACTGTTGGGTGTAAAACATACATACAAATACTTTTTTCTAATATTTAAGTATTCTATTGGTCTGACCAGGCTAATTACCATTGAATAGCAGCTATGTCCTAGGAAAAATAGGTAAACTTTTTTAAGTGTTTAGGCCCAATCTGCTTAACATGTTTTTGCTTCACTTTGTTTCTAAATAGGCAAAAATAAAACTTGTCTTTTTCTTTTTTTTCCTGGAAATTCTGGCAGAAACTTTATTCTGTTTCCTTTTGTACTAAATACTGTAGATAAATAGCCTGAGAACGAATAAAAAGAAAAGAAATAATTCATCCTGTGATCCTGGATTCTGCTGACACCAAACTTTTTCTAAGAATATGCATTTCCTATTCACAGTACTGTTAATTCCTGCAGCACTCTCATGTTTTGTTCATTAACTTCCTTTGAGCACTATTGTAGAGTTGGGGAAAAAATATGCAAATGGAGCAGAAAACAGAGCAGGGACTACAGAAGTTTGCTAGTCTAACATGAAGCTCCAGGAGCAATAACATTTTCAAACAAATGCAACACAAAATCCTCCCACACTGCAGTGTAACAATCAATTTGTTTGCCCAGAGAATTTCTAAAGCTCTCTTAAGGGAAGAAAAACATAAGACAGACAACAATATTGGGAGATGGAAATCCATAGCAAGAATTCTCTACAGCAAAAGGTAGGCAAAAAAGAAAGCTCCCATTGAATAGACACAAATTCATTTAAATACAATAATTAGCACCTGTTCTTATTTCAGTGACACTGACCCCTTTTGCATGAGTTTTCATGCAGGCCCTGCTCAAAATGAATATCAAAGTTGGGAATTTCTTGTAAAGGGAAAAAAAATACTCAAAAGGGAAGATTTCTGGGAAAAATTGGAAAGCTGTAGGAAGCTGGAATGCTCCAGTAGTACCTTATTTCAGAAGCAATCTACCCAATCTCATCCCCAATGCATGAATTGCACAGTAAAACTGTGAACAAGGCCACACTTCTATGCATGTGCCTACAAATTCAGCGATTTTCACAGAATAAATGAGAACATGGACATATTTGAGAAAATATGGGAGAGGGGTTCATAGAGATACAGAAATAAAGTACAGATAAAGCCATGAAGGTTGAAAACACCACCTTTGATACCAGAATCTGTGCTCTGTTTCCCTTAAATAAAATCCCCTGCAAAGATATATTTCATTATAAATTCTAGAAGTTTAAAATAAATAGCTTCCCTGAAAGAGAAATCTTTAATAAAGACAGATGCTCCACAGATGCATCTGTTCATTTTTCTTCCTTCTAATTAAAAGACCATTCTAACTCCTGGTTGAATTTTTTCCCATCCCAGTGCAGTGTATTCTAGAGGGCTGCACTAGCACAACTTCACACACGCAACCAAACAGGATTTCACATCTGCCCAACAGTAACTTTGCCTCAGATTCCAATTTACTCCAAAAAGGATTACATGGCAGAGATTCATTCAGCTGATTTCCATACTGACAACAGTAGCTGAAAAGAAGTACTTGCCTACTAAATGGAAATGTGACATCAGTACTAAGGTAAACATTCAAGTCTGTTGGATACTTTATTGGCAGCTGCACTATTTTATCTTCAAAATAAATTTTCCCCAATAGCAGGTTTTATTTCATTCCAAATCCATCAGCTCTTCTGGCTGCTAATTCCCAGAGCTGCTCCTTCAAGTTTTTAATCTTATCTTTCTAGTGTGAAAGTGCTGCAGACCAGCACTTTTAAACACAACAATGCAACAGTTTTTGAAAGCTATATAAATCTTGTGAAAGACTATCCTATTAATTCCCTTTCTTATTACCAATTTTTCTCTTTTATTTACAGGGCTTGGGGACTTGAAAACTCAAGTTACTTTGAGGGAAGGAAGGACTTCAATTTCACTGGGACCTCCCCTCTGGCTCTTGACATTTTCAGAAACCTGTTGGACAATACCATTTGGATCAGCCCAAACATGGAAATTATGCTAAGCCTAAAGCAGATCAATTTTAGTTTGTAGCTCTCAGATAAGAAATTTGTGCTCAAGGCATTTTACAGAGACACCAGCAAAGCAAGATATCTACCTTCAGAGTATCAGACTGGTAATACTAAGAAAACCCTGTCTGGAAAACAGTTTGGTAAACTGATTAAAGAGCACCAGAGGGTAGAGAGACATCTGGTTATTTTATTCTGCTTACAAGGACCAGTATCTATGTGCCAGGTAGGAAAGAAATTATCCTGTGAGCTTTACATAGACACCTTTTCTGCTTTAGATGCAAACATCTGCAAGTAACAGACACAGAGGAACTGAAAACAAATATTTATTAGATAATTACCAGAATGGAAGCCTAATGTTTTATGGAACTTTTGTTTTTAAAATATTAATTCTCCAAGGAGAGAAAGGATTAAGATGATGCCACATGTCACTAATAAGCCACTGCTGAAATGTTTCATTTATCTTCTCTGAGTTGGGAGGATTGATCTAAGTATCTAAAGTTAGGAATATTAAAGATAAGCTAAAAAGCTTGTCTCTAAGGCAGCTGATAATGTAACCTTTTGCACTACTCTAATCTGGGCCATAAAATTGCACCAGCCATCTGGATCAGGATCTCACTAGACCAGCCTCCTTTTCCCTCTAGTGGTGCAGTGGCAGCTGGAAGCACTCTAAGGAAAGAAGATTTGCATCCTTCCAAGCCCCCTAAAAGGAGATGCCACACATGAAAACTCTGTGCTTGCCCACTCCAAATAAAAAACTGATTTTGCTGCAATAGATGATCTTATAAACATCAACATCTGCATGGTCAACTCACACCACCGAAAGACCTCCACCAGCTCACCCAACCATTTGAGACAGTGTCCCCATCCCATCCATCTCCCCGAGCTCAGACATCGATGGCACTCGGTGCCACCTAGACACTTCTGGAATTTCACAGGCTCAAAAGTTTCTTGCCTGCATCCCATCCAAAAATAAACCTTCAAAGATATGAGTACCCTTGAGCTGTGCTCAATTCCTCCTTGTCACACATTTGGTTTGCTCAGAGAATTAATTGGCTTTGTGGAGCATGAAGAAACAGAAATGGCAATATGTACCTCAATTAGACTCTATTTTTAAAATAATTTTTAAACTTCATAAATTATGAGACTTTAAGGACTTTAACAAGTTTGCTTGATTCACTTTGATCAAACAAGGTTAGGGACTCATTATACTGTACATGCAGCTGTTTAACAATATTAAAATACACCATCAAGTCAATCTTTCTCTAAGTGACTTCGCATCACACAGCAAGCAGATCTAAAAAGCCCTGTCATCTGCAACTGGCAATCATCATTCTAGTAGAACTGTAAGAGGCTTTCTTAATTCCACTGGTGCTTAAATTCATGAGCCAAAACTCATAAATTGTCTTTTATGGCTGTCAAGAACAATGATGTATATTCTCTTATTTAGCCTTTTGTGACTTATTGGGAGCCTCTGAGTGCCTGAGAAGTGTTTGCTTCACTGAACAGTAGATTGAGACTCTCCTATTTTTATGTTGGAAAGACACAGCACATAAAGCAACTACCTTAGAGCATGCAGTCAGAACCCACTGGCTCTCTATAAGCAGACTTACATCAGCTCTTAATTATTTTTATAGAAATTCTAATTATTAGAAATTTTTAGCATGGCAAAAATAGAGGGTGAATGCTCCAACTCTGAAAGAAAATGACACCTTCTGCCAGGAAATTGAGGCTGCTTTGCCATGCTCTGCCAGTGCCTAAGGGGAATATAAATGGACTGAGGAGGAAACACATGATGTGTCACTGATAAAATAATCTGGCATTACAAAAGGACCAGTAGCTACGGCTCCACCAAGAGATCAATAAATGTGCAAATAGCAGCCTCTTTAGAAATCATTGCTTTCCCTCCAATATGTGGTGACAAACTCTGTGACAGCATTTACTTCATGCTATCAGCTTCATTAAATAAAGCAGCCTGTCCCCATCCACCCACAAGGCCAACTCCAGAAGTCTATGGAAAATATTGATTTTTCTTGACTATGTTCAGGTCAATGATGCAATGCAATAAACCAGCTTAAGACAACTATTCCCTTTCTAGCCTGTAATTAGAGCCTTGAAACCCTGTTTCTAGGTCTTGGTCTGAGATCTGTTGTCAACTCACTTTGACCTTAGGCAAGCAAATTTCATCACTGGGGAACTTGCTACTTGGTGTAAAATGAGCAGAGTTAACTTCTCTCAGAAGGCTGGTTTGCCGGCTTTGAGATCTTTGCTCCTTTAAGTTTTAATGATGGGATAAAATGCATTCCAGCTTGAGTTTTCTAAATAAAATACATCCTCAAGTGAAATCATTACATGTGAATGGTTATGCATCAGAGGATCTGTGCCAGGAGTTGAGCCTCCTTGTATGTTAAGGAAGAGGAACAGGCTCTCCAGAGAGAGATTTCCAGAGACTCCCTGCACCATCAGTAGAAGGAGTTTTTCCTGCATTGCCACTCCTGGGAGAACCCACATATTTTCCTGAAAAGGATGAAGTTTTGAACAGCAAAGAGACATTGTTGAGAGAGTTAAATCCAGAAAACAAGAAAAAGCAATTTCAATTTCTAGGTTTAGGTGAGACACAGAACAATTCCCCTGTTACTGTAAGGACCAAAATCAGCCTTTTCCTGCTATCTACTATATATATCTCCTATACATACTGAGAAAAAGATGGAACCCCGAGGAACCAGCAGACATACCAAAGCTTATTTGCCAGACCTTCCATATAGAACCATCCTTAAAAAATGGACATAGAAGTGGATAAATTTTTTTTCTTGTTGGATTATCTGATCTTTCTTTGATTATTTTTACCATTAACAGTGAACATGTACAAACACCACTTTTTCTTCACTCCATACAGCAGCTGTTAGCTGGGGTAGATGCACCCCACAACAGCTACAAGAACCTTTGAGTCACACTCTACACAAAAAAAAAGGAAAAAATCTTCAGGTTCTGAAATATATTAATATGGAAACAGTTCAATGTTTTAAGAGAAGAAGTAGAAAAAAATTGCTGGTCTCTTCAGCAGTACTAGTTAGTCTTTTATTGCTCTGCAAATTTAGAAAGTGACCTATGGGGGATTCCTGTGTGATTCCAAAATTTGGAGGAGAATCCTCTTCATCCTAAAGTTCTCAGATCAAGGGTTCCTGTGTTTCAAGACTAGAATCAAGGAAACCTTTGTAATCCACATTATAAATTCATCCTGTTTCACTCTCCTTCCTCACACTGTCCACTTCAATTTTTGGGATAAGAACCTGAGTTTTGTGGCATTTCATGAGATTATAACCTCTTTCTAGTTTAGGAGCTGAATATTGAAGGTTGTTATGAATATCAAGCATCCTCAACTACCTTGCACATAAAAGATGCACACAATCATACAAAGTCCTTGAGACGTTTGGAGTTTGAGGCTCAGCTTTGAACCAAGGAGAGCTATCATCTTGTTCTCCATTTCTGAGAGTACAGCCCGTGACAGCAGTGTGCTGACTGTTCTTGCTTAACTCTGTGATTTCAAGGTGATTTACTTTTTTTGGGCACTGCACACCCACCTGCTGAGAGTTAAACAAAATTTCCGTCTTTCTTTATCATTTGGGTAATCACATAGCTCTCAAAGGAACTATGGTTTATATGTACCAAAAATATCCATCCAATCACTTGGAAGTAAATCTTATTCCCAGTGTTCCTTATGGAAAACAGAGTAATAAAGGGACAGTTTTTGAGTCCTAATGTTGGGGCAAACTCGATGTACTTTTTCAGTTTTGGCTTAATATTTTCCAGCAGCTGCATCCCAAAAATTGTGTGCATGAGCTACAAAGAGTCTCAAAAATATTTTTGAAGACAAAAATGCTATTTAGTAGTGAAGTATCAAAAATACTGAAATTTAAATCTTTAGATCTGATTTTTGCTAGATGCACATTCAGGTTGTTAAACTGCCTCTTCAGGATATATTTATAGGATTTGTATGAGCAAAGAGTTCTGCAGAGGCAGAGAGCTTGATTCCCATGGAAAACCACCTGCTCCTCCAGTCAGCAGTGCAAGGCACTCACTTGGGCTCTTCCAAAAACTCCTGGTCAACACTGGGCTGCCGCTGACTCATTTCATACTTCAGGTCAATGCCAACAACCAAAAAGTAACAGGAATCCAATATATAGACAATAGAGTGGATTGGAAGTGACCTTCAAGCTCATCTCATTCCACCCCTCTGCCATAGGCAAGGACACATTGCAGCAAACCAGGTTGCTCAGAGCCCCAACCAACCTTGCCTTGAACACTTCCAGGGATGATGCATCCATTCAGCTTCTCTGGGCAGCCTGTGCCAGGCCCTCCCCACCCTCACAGGGAAGAATTTCTTCCCAATATCCAATCTAAACCTGCCCTCTGTCATTTGAAGCCATTCCCCCTTACCCTGTCACTTCACACACTTGTCCCAAGTCCCTCTCCACCTCTCTTGGAGCCCCTTTATGCACTGGAAGGGGCCCTAAGGTTTCCCCGGAGCCTTCTCATGCCCAGGCTGGACATTCCCAACTCTCTCAGCTTGTCTGAGCCCCAAAGGCAGCTTTAACCTTGTTACCCATGGTGTCCTACCATGGGCTGATTCACCTCACTCCTCTAGAAGGATTCAATCACTGCACCAGCAACAGCACAGAGACAAGAACTCCTTTTCCATCTCCAAACCACAAGTGCTGTCTGAATGTGGCCTCTTCTACCATTTAAAGAGCTCTGAGTGATCCAGCAGAACTGGTTTTTTTCTCCAGCAGTGAGGAGACACAGTCTGGTAACACATCCCATTGTAATGGAAAGGCTTTTTGATTCCTCACCCAACAGGTACCTGACAGCCCCATGCTGTTCAAAACCTTTATGTCCTGGTGCAAACAAGACCATTTCAAAGGACATGAGACTTAAAATATAGGACTAGGAATTATTTTTTTTTTAGTGTTACAAGAGGCAGCTCTCAAAACTGTTCAGAACAGCAAATGGCCACCAGCAAAAAGAAAGCAGGGAGAGATAAATAAAACTGCATCACCAAATAAAGGAGCAGCTCCTAAGTCTCTCCTTTTTTGGGTGTTTTCACCATAACTTGTTGCCATGAGCACAGTAAGCCCAGAACATAGTTTTCATATTCATATGGAAAATACCTGAATAAAGTACTACTCATAATGTAATGACAATGTACCCAGCTTATTAAAACTGTCCTTTTATTTAGCTTTATGAAATTGCTGGAAAATCAAGAGGTCTTGAATACAAACACAGCTCCAAGGTATTACATTGCAAGCAGGAGAAGCATAGAAGCAAAAACATGAACATGTTGAAACATGAACAAGCTGAACTTCTTTTTTAAAAGCCATCAGGATCTGAAACTGATCAAAAAAATAGTATTTGATGAAATTTGAAATCAAAAGTAGAAGCTATTTTAGAAAAGGCTGTACATAGAATCTCTTTATTATTTGCCTGTAAAGAGCAATAGGATTTTGTGAATGTCCCCTAGCTCAGAGTGCTGGAAGGATTTTTATAACCATCCTTTTCCTTCTGGTTTGTTGTGTGTTATCAAACCTAGTGATGCTAAATGGCTGTATGAAAGCCATGAAGTCTGGTATATGGGGTTCAAAAGGAGACATGCAAAATGAGGAAAACAAGAAAGTGATGGTTCAGCTCCGATCCTTCCTATCAGGGCAAAATATCAGCTAAATATAAGAACAACAGCAATCTTAATTACAACAGTCATCTTCAAATCTTACACAGCTTGACAAAGCCAACTAAGGGACAATCAGGGGTGTCAGCATCAAAGCTGGAAGCAAGAAACAACTCAGTGACTTAGAGGAAATTAAAAAAAATAATGTTAACAGGAAAACACAACTAAGACTGTTAAACTCTTCAATATCTTCTATATTGTCATTTATCACTCAAATTCAAGCTGCCAGAGATGTGGCTGTGCTTGCTCTCAGCAATCTTAAGCCATTATTTGAAGGAACTTTCAAAACAGTTTTTGGAACAATTCTCAGGTTGTTAAACTCAAACCTGATGAGGCTTTGGAGTTCTTTGTTTTCCCATTCTCCCATTTCTCCTTAGATACTTCCCTGTACCTCAGCATGTGGTTTCTGAAGAAAGGGCAAAAAAGGAAAACTTTCTATTGCTCCTTTTTCTGTATTTTGCAGAACCTTAAACATAACTTCACCATTTTAAAGTTAGATGTTAAATTTGTAAAGCCTACTACACATTCCTGCTTCCACTGCTAATTAACAGCTTAAAATAAAGACATTCATGTTCTGCAGCTCTGCTGGAACACAATTATAGAACAAAATGCTGTAGAAAAGTCAAAGTTACTGAGACAGGCTCTTACTAAAATGCAAAACCAAGCAGGAGAGCAACCAGCAATGTCAGCTTGTCTATGAAGAAAATACTGGGCAACTGAAGCTTAGAGGATATTTTGGAGATCGAGACCAGGATATCTATTGGAAGGAGAGTAAAAAATAATTGGAAATTGTTAGCAATATGAGTCAAAGCAAAGGAACAGCTCTTAACAGCATTAAATTCTTGTACTTCATTTTAGTCCTACTGTACATAACAGCTACAAAAGGCAGACTGAATACTTATAAGTGAACTGACAAAGCAGCAGTTTTGCTGTGTCTTTTTCCTTTAAAATCATCACAGTTCAAGAAGTGGCTCAAGGATGGAAGAAGTATCATGAAAAGACCTAAAATCTTGAAAAAGAGGAATCAATACAGTCATCCTAATGGACAATGTCAAACCCAACAACTTTCAGGCTGATAGTTCTGTCAAATATTATTTATGTGCATAAAAGTAAAACTGTGTCCTTTTCTGTATGCAGCAATCTCAGAAACAAGTTAGCACTCACTGACTTTGGGCCAGGGTGTTACACTCAAGGATTTAAGGACGAAGCAGTTCAGATCAAAGATAGCATCTGGCAGCCCAGGACACAGCTGAAGTGAGAAGGTGCCTCAGACGGGGGAAAAGCTACTGATACTTAGCTGCATCCATCCAGTGAGGGCTCAAATTTCAATTTTTCAACTAACAGAACAATAATCAGAGGGACAGATGTTACCATCAAGGGGAATTTAAAATTTAACAGCATGCTTTATTATCCCTATTTAAAAAGCAAACCTGTTTCTGAAGGGTAATATGCAACACGTGGCCAAATTGTGAAAACAACTCTTAAATCCCCATGTTCTTCCTCTTTTCTAAGTGACCTTCTTTTCCTTCCCCTGTTAAAAAAATCCTCCCTGAGGCCCTGTGTCCTATGTCATTTCCCTCACCTTTTCCCTAATCACTTGACAAACTCTTTTCCTGGTGAGATCTCTTATTTCTAGGAAAGAATGAGGACAGAAGAGAGGGATACAGTGATGAGGTCTAGCACAGGGAAGCACAGCTCCCACTCTGTGGCTGAGGCAGCCACTGCAGAAGAGTGAAGGAGCAGAACTTGAGTGCTGCTCACTGTGGTGGAAGGTTTTGCTTTGTGCTTTATTTCCTCCTCTCAAGCAATGCAAGCCAAATTCTCATAACACTGATGTGGGGCTTCAATTATCCAGCACTGCTGTATGTTCCTTCTGGAGCCTCTTAGTTATAAAGGAGTTGATGAAAATGAGGGAACTCAGAGTTAGGGTTGACAGGGCCTTAAAGGTCCAATTTCATTCTGGCTTCTGCAGCTCCCACCTGACAGTGGTAAAAGAGAATTAAACAGAAACAGATTTCTCCATTTCTTGAAGCTCAAGTCAGAACCAAGTTTAACTCAGGAATCTTTTAAATCTAACACAGTATTACACCTTCTATAGAAGTGACCTGGGAAAAGTCTACTCCAATTCCCATTTACATAGGAGAACTGTTGTACTTTGGAATGTTTGACCCACAAGCCTGCCAAAACATTACCATTAAGAGAGAGCTCCAGTATTTTTCATACAATGATAAAATGTTTTGGGTTGGAAGAGACCTCCCATGGGCAGGGACCTCTTCCACTATCCCAGGTTGCTCCAAGCTCTGCTCAGCTTGGACTTGGACACTTCCAGGGATGGGGAGCAGCCCACAGCTGCTCTAGGCACTTTTTGGTTTACTCCACAGATTTGAAAGTCAATCACCTCCTCTGTCACACAACTGAATCATGAGGAATAGGTAATCTCTGAGCACAGTGAAAAGGTGTTTATTTTGGTAATTGATGCTCCACACAAGAGCTGGGCAAAAGAAACCCTCAAGGACCAAGCTCAGGGAGAATTTTTTTTCTTTTTTCATTTAGTTTTATCTGATTTGAATGCTTAAGTGCAGCAGGGCAAAGGTGATGCTGTTGGATTGCCTGTACAGGCAACTCCGTCATTTCTGGAAAGCTGTAAGACAACACTGGACTATTTTAATACAAATTGAAAGACAGACTTTTGTTATTTTTTTCTGAAAGTATTGCAGCAGGTACCCCGATATAAAAATATCTGTTATTTGGCTTCTTACATAAATTGAATAATAACACCTAAATTATTTTTAAATATTCCATGAAAACTTTCTATTGTTTTTCAAGACAGTTTTTTTAAATGGCTGAGCATTATTAAATGTCTCAGCACCTGCTCTTTTCTTTGGATTTTAAGATTTAAAAACAAGCTTCTGGTAATGTTTTATTCACATGTCAAACAGTTCTATGTGTTGTTCTGTAATTAAGCAAAATTTAATATTGGTTAATTAAAGTATTAGGTTGCTAAGCATTGAACTTCTCCAATATCTTATTTTCAAATAAATTGAAATTCTAAATAAATTCTTAATTGGATAACATGCAGCAAAGAAAGCCAATTTTCACTTAGCACTTACTTTTCCAAAGTTTTGCTAAAACAATGCCAATCTAATTCTAAGGCTGATATAATTCCACTATGAACACTGCATCCATTCTTAAAGTTTAGATGTTAAAAATTATATATAATGATTACAAAGCAGACCACTGAAGCTGAGTGCAACACAGGACCTTGATAGAACAGTGGTTTCTGATATTCTGCCTCCACACTTTGTCAATTGCAACCAGTCAATCACACATAAACACCAAATCCTGCCAAAAGAGAAATGCATGTTTACCATTTTTACCTATTTTCACAAACCTTTGCTTTTAGGAAGAAGATAGAAAACTAAACATGGAAAAAAAAAAAAAGAAATCAGTCAGTATTCAACATATTTGTGTACATGAGAAGCCATTGTTTTAGATTTTTTTTTAAGTGCTATTTTTCAACTTTGCTGATGGAATCAATAGCAACATCTCAAAACTGTGACAGATTTTTAAACAAGTCAGCAATTAAAAGGTTTTTATGTTTTTCTTCTACATTTAAAAGATAAGACTAAGGAATACTAAAATTCAAAACAAATACACTATTATGAAAGTAACCTTAAATTTGAAAGAGATCTACTAAACATACAGGAAGTCAAGGAAGAAGTTCTGGTTATTAAAAAATGAAATATATAAAGGAATAACCATATTACCTTCTGTATCACCCTAGAATAATACTCTATCAGCAGTAAATAAAAAGGAAACTGAGAATTTTCAGCCTTCTGCTTGCACAGCTTTAGTTAGACAGAAACCAAGGTGTGGGCTGAATTTCACTGAATCAGTGAATTTATACTGACATAAAACTGCAATGAACAGAGCTGAATGGGAACTATATTCCTGCAGGCTCAGCTATTTCACCTTCTCTAATAATACCTGTAGACCACTGAGCTGTTGACATATTTTTTCTGACTAGTAAGAAAGGCTGCTGGTAAGTGTAAATGTGTGTATATACATAGAGATGACAAAAATTTTAATTACTTCCACCTATGTCACTTCCTTACATTTTTCTCTTACATTATGAAACCTTTCCTGCAATTAATTTTTTTTAAAGCTCATTTTTGATTCAGACTGCACCTCTTCTCAAAGCTGTTTCTTTGGCTTTTTTTTTTTTTTTTTTTTTTAAAAGGAAATCTGCAGCACGAGTATTGTTAGAGCTTGGGCCCATTGAGTTATCTGACTTTTTATATTCATAGCATACACACAGGACTAAGAGATGACCCATTCTTGGCAGCACACTCTCTGTATCACATACTAACATAGCATCAGAATATGGAATAACAACAATCTCAACCATAGCTTTTTGTTGTTATTCACTACATGTGCAGGGAATCCATTTGTTTCAGATTCTTTACGAATTCAACTCAATATGTTGCAAAACAATCCTGAAAAAGCCTCAAGTCAAATTGCCTAAAGTAAATAAAGAAAAGCAAATTACTTTAAATTATTCACCTCTACACTTCCAGCAAAAACACAAGGTTGTGCATATTGCCAAACATCTTTTCACAATAATCAGTTTCAGAGAAATTGGAGATAAAAAAAGATTAGCAGACTCTTGCATCCACTCCCCCGAAATACTAAAAATTTCTGCTTTTTTTCCAGTGTTTGCAAGCGGAGGACAGAGTCCCACACGTTTGGGCACGGAGACCACTGCTAAAGGTGACTTTTCATGGACCAGCTGGTGCCTTCCTACCAAAGTGCTTAATCAAAATCCTGCCTGGGGGTAGGATCCAGCTCAAGAGCAAGGCATCTAAATTTAGTCAGCTGCAGGTAGGTTTGTCCATGTGCACCTGGTGTTTCCAGCACCATGGAATGGAGATGGAGCTGCCAAAGCTGATGATGTGCAGGGAGAGGAGGAGCACCAGGACAAAAATTCCTGGGAACTGCCCCACCACCACCAAGCTTTCACTGTCTAATAATCAGCAGGCACCCAATCATGCTGAAAAATCCCTTTAAAACATATCATTACACACATATCACGCACGCTGCAAATTTTTGCACACATAATAGCATAACCTATCACATGCATTTGATATTTCTCTGGTAAGTTTTAAGACACTTTCCTGCGCTTTAGAAGTATTTTATTTCTGGCAACTTCTCCACTTTAACTCTGTAGATTGACCAACATCAGACAATAAATTTGGACAGTGCCCATGAAACATATTAAAAAGTCCAACCTGTTTGGATTCTCACCTGGTTACTCTCTTGCTGTTAAATGAAGATAGCCCCTACATCTCATATTCCACATTTGATAAAACCATTTCCCTTCCCACCCTTCCAATTGAGTAAGAAGACACAATTTAATACCTTCAAAGAACAGCTGATGCCTGGTGGAAAACTTAAATAAAACATTCCATTTTGAAGGAGTTTTCATCATGTCAGGTACGGTTTTTTGTTGGCCTGTTCAGGATGTATAAGATCGAACTACTTGCTCAGGCAGCACCCCTTTTAAAGGTCCTGTTCTCAAAGAGAACAGTGGTTTCTACAGCAACCAGATGTAAAATCTTAAGTCCAAGATTAGTACATAAATAAAGCAAAGTGTGAAGGAAAAAGTTCCTTTCCACTATAAAGAACCAGAGAAAAACAGCCTCAATGAGGTGTAGTGAAAGAGCTATACATAAAGTTTCAGGAACTTTATCAGCCACATCAATTTACCAAAAATTTCTTCAGCAGTTATATTGAATCGTAAACATCCTTGTCCTACGTGCAACAAAAATTCTCAAAGTCTGCTCTTGTATCACATTTATTTCATGAATCTTCACAACTCAATATATTCATGTCTTTTTTTCTCCCCTTTTTGGTATAACCAAGCAGAGTCAAATCTCTCTGGAGGCTCCAGTGTATGAGCACTGTGCAACATGGAAAAAAATCATATTTGGAGGGAGAGCAAACATTAGGAGCATCACTGGGGCTATAGAGATGGCTTTATCAGAGGGATACATAAATTAAAAAGGTCCATGTGTCTGACCAAAAATTGGAGCATCCAGATGTGGATGAGATGATAGCACTGAATGAGAAGAAAGCAGGGAAGGGTGCTAGAACATTTGCAAAGCAGTCATGGGGTTATACTTTTAAGCAGAGATTAAGCAGCTAATTAATTGATTAATCAAAACAATTAGCTAGATGTCAAATCACCACAGTGGCAAATTTAAAGTCAATTAATTCATATATTCAAAAGAACAGCAAATAATTAATAAGGAATTAAAGAGTTTGTTAATTATGTGGCAGTAGATTAGTTATGCAGAAAACTAAGTGAGAAGCAATTAATTAATTATGCAAAGAATCAAATGAACCACAAAATATTTATGCAAAGAATCCCCACAAATGGGCAGTTTAAAAGCAGATGGTGGGAGAATGCTGGGGTTTGTTTAAAAAAATGTTTAATAAGTATCAATTGCTGGTAACTGTAGTTAGCTGAGCTATTAAGAAAGCCATTTGAAACAAGAATGGAAGTCAGGTCAGGAATCAATTGACTGAGGAGAATTAGGTTAACAAACAGATCCTGTGGCAAAGATTCATCGAGACACTGATTATTGACATCTCCAAGGGGCAGGTCTGGTTTAGAAACACAGGCTAGTGAAACTCAAATGGATACTGGAATTAGACCATTGTCACAGTATTTTATTATCATAATGTCACCATATGCTTTGCCTCTCCCCTTTTCTCACTGCCCCAGTGCTGTTCCATGCACTGTGTTCAGTTTGGACTGGAAGTTAATTAGGATTCATGTCTTACATTCATGTGTAAATTGTCGTGCATACAATTGTAGTTTCAGACAAAAATAACACTCTGCAGGAACATTATCTCCAAAATTTAACTCCCCCAACATGCCTTGGTTAAAATTGTAAATGAGCTGCATCAGGGAGCTGAGAAAAAGGCTCTGTTTACATCAGTGAAAGGGAGTGAGATTCACATTGTGGAGTCAGTGTAGCTCGAATGGAGCTTACACAGATGTGATGCTATGAACTTCTCTGAGCAGTGCCTTCACCTTTAACCATGCCTCAGTAAGATGAAATGTAGGGTCTACTAAGAAGAGATATTTCATTTCAAATGCCTGATTTATTACTCAGAAGACTGAGGTGAATTTTTAATGCTGGCTTATGGGGGAAATAAACCCACTCACATAAAAATGATCACAGGGCTGAAGCAGCCTCCTTTTCCCCAGGTGAGCATCCCACCTTTTCCCCAGGTGAGCATTCCCAGCTGGTAGCTGGGGATGCTCACCTGGGGAAAAGCTCCAGTGAGACCTGAGAGCTCTCCCAGTACCTAAAAGGGCTCCAAGAGAGCTGGAGAGGAACCTGGGACAAGGGCCTGGAGTGATAGGACAAGGGGAAATGGCTTCAAACTGAAAGAGGGCAGGGTTAGATGAGGTGTTAAAAAGAAATTCTTTACTGTGAGGATGGTGAGGCCTTGGCACCATTGGCCGAGAGGAGCTGTGGCTGCCCCAACCTCCCCAGACAACAGGATACAAGCTTGTCAAATGGAAAAAGAGCTGCTAGCATTTTTCCATACTTAGGAAATCTAGCCTGAAAATTTTTGTTCAGAATTTTAAATTAAAGCAGCCTTTTCAGGAAGAACATTCATCCCATCCCCCTCACACCCACAGAGGTTTAGAGAAGACACTGTAAAAGCCTGATCTGAGGCCTGAAGCTCCAACATGAAATGCTTCAACAGTTGTGTGAAATTTGGGATAGAAGCACTATTTATTATTAAAGAAAGATTTCACATGTTCAGGAACATGGTCAGAAACAATGTAGAGTTTTGCAAATCTGTACAGAGCAAAAGTGGAATGAATAAACAGCCACAATAACCCACCATACTAATAACCTCTTTTTGATTTAAAACTGACCCCTCACTGTCACTTCAAGACAAGTCTCAACAGAAAGAGACCATCACCATAGCTGAAAAGGCCACTGTGCTCCCTTAACAGATAAAATGAAAATCACTTTTAGGAACCACAGCTTTATCACCTGGATGTTTTCTGGAAGTGTATTTGTCATTTAGGGTGACTACCTGATAGGTTATATGCACTGCAGTGAAAAGCAAAGTAATTCTTATTTTTCTGACACACACCAACTACTGAATTATGTCATAGGAATATAATATGTAAACTCATCTTGGTATATAAAGGTATTTAGCAGAATTGGAAAGTAAATTCTTGTAAGTGCCCTCTCTCTCAGACTTCTCTCCAGGCACTGAGGTAGCCTTTGCTCTGTGAGATGCTCAGTAATAAATAAGAAAGAAAAGAAAACCAGTAAATGATACTTAAAATAGTATTAGAGATAGAGTGCAATGAGATGCTTGCCAAGTGGGGGGGGGAAAAAATCAATATTATTTAACACATTTCTAGATTGCCAACCACCACAGCACACAGGAGCTTACAACAATAAAAATACCATTGCAATACAGTACCAACAGCGAGCAGCAACAGAATCGATCAAAAGCTAAGTGAAATGCATGAGGCTTTGGTTCCAGCTGAGAAAGCTCTCCTGTCCTCCCAGAGCAGCCTGCATAAAGGAGAGAGGACTCTGGCTAAAAATTCTTATGCTTACACCAAAACTAAGGAAAGCCAGGCTACAGCCAAGATTTAGTATTGAGAAAAAATGTTATTAAGTGGAAGGTAAAATAACTGAGTGCACAGTATTTCAAAGTGACTCAAAGGTAACAAGAGATGGAAATGCACCCCAGTATTATTTTTCCACAAATAATTCTGAGTTCATTGCAAGACTCCCCATTTAGAGCTAGAAATGCATATATGAACCAGGGACAGTCACTAGAGATTTTCTTCCTGGAAGACAAACCTAAAGCATTCAATGAAAAAGCCTATTGACATCAAAGATCTTAGTGTACCACTGTACTCTGCATAAGGACTCACTTAGAGCAATGAGCATTTCCTAGATATACAACTGAATTTTAAATGAAAAACTACTTTCTTCCAACTTCCAAGTGTTCATTCACTAGCAAATGAGGAATAAGAAAAAAAAAATCATTGAATGGCTTCTCATACAGTGCTTTATCTGACTGGGAAATTACTTTTGTTTTCAGGGCAAATATAGCATTTCACACATACAGTTAGTATCCCCCACAAAAAAAAGACATTTCCACATTGCTGTGACTCTTAGCAGCTCTGAGCACAAGAGGAAAAGGGGGAGGCAGCCTCAGCCTTCTAATTTAGATAAGGGCTGATGAGGTTTCCCCAGATATCTCTGCTAGAAAATGATGTTCAGACAAATTCTGAGGTATTTTTCCAGATAGATGAAAGGCAAGTCTGAGCTACTGAGTCAATTTGGGTGTCCAGAAATTCAACCCCCAGTGCACGTGCACATCAATTCCACAGGCAACAATTCCACATAACCCAACAAACAACATCCAAAAGTGTGTGCTGAGATTGCCACGAGCCCAGAGACCTGTGAGGGAACATGCAAATGCTACATAATGCACAATGAAATTTCTCTCCAAAAAAATCCTGCAGAGAACACGCAGATGTGCCATGCACCTGATACGTACATTGCAGCTGTTGCCCATCTCCTGTGCTGCCAGCGGCTCTGCTGCTCTCCTCTCTGGCTCTTGATGGCTGCAGGACAAACAGATCTCCTAACGAGCAGAGCCACATGGTGCAGAGAAATGCAGGAGTGCCCCAGCATCGCCACGGAACAGCCAAGGCAAAGCACTGCACGAGACTGGTACCACCAGGAGGGGTAAGGAGAGAGGCAGGGGAGGAAGGCTTTTAGCCTGGGGAATCTGCAGGTGGAGGTTCACAAACCAGAAAACTGAAACCCAGGCAAAAACAGTCCCAGTCCCGTTTTACACGGTCACAGCAGTGTTTTAACCTAAGTTAAGCTCCTCAGCTCAGAATTTGATTCACTGGATGAAACGAGGTGCTTTCAGCCCTCAAGTTAAACAAAAAAAAAAGATGAATTTTAGTATTAGGCCTGGCAGTGTGACACCACTCAGGGCAGTGATATCTTCTCACAACCCAAAACTTGGCTTTGCAATATGCAGAAGCAGAACATATCACATTCCAGACCTCCAATTGGCCTCATGCCTTTCCCAGTTATGCAGTCTCTATTAATATTATTAATACAAAGAAACATATGAGCCAAATGCCTTTATTGCTTTCCTAATCACATTTATTGATATTTGCATGGAACCTGACTATTTTCTCAGACCATCTGTTCCTGCTACTCATTTATAATGTGAACTCTTAATTCTGCCTTGTTAGAACTGGCTCATATGGAGGTAATTACGTCAGCAAAAACAAAGGATTGTGATTTCTAGAGGAGAATGGGAAGCAGAAGCTACTAGGCTTGCTATTAATGGCATTTCTAATAACCCTTAAATAGAAGTGCTTGTACATACAGACCTTTTCAGGATGTATTGACTGTATTAAAAAGTCAAATAAATGTTATGTTAAACTAAAAAATCAATCTTTTTTAAAAAGAGTAAAAGTATTGTCTCCTTTAAACTTTCTTGAATGCAACCAGAGCAATAAGAAATAAGATATACAGTGTTTAGAAGACACCAAGCTGGTTTCACTACCTATGGAATGTTTAATTACTAGCCAAGAAAGTATAATTTTTGACAGGATAAATTATATCTCCTCTATACCACCATGGGAGCAGCACACTAAAATGTTTGTAATGTAGACTATTGATCATGTGCTTCATTGTGCCACAGTGAATCTGAAATTCAAGCCTGCTTCACACATCCTAATCCATATGCTCAGTTTTATTTTTTAAATAAATATATATGAGAAGGACCTGAAAATTCCCTGAGCTCACATCAGGCCTATTCAAGAATCTATTGAATTAATTGTAGCTCATTTTTCACTGGGAAAATAAAATGGTATGTGTAAGACATTCACTACTTCATTAGCAACTTTCACATATTTCTAGTCTGAAAGTCATTTCAACTTGCCAAGATAGATGCCTTGGTTTTTCCTCTCTTCCTAGTAACAGCATGCAGGGTAATAGAAGCTGGAAAAGGTGGCATTTTTCTTTGAGCAAATGCTACTCAGCAGGATACAAAACTTTAACTGGAGAAAATCATCATATTCTGTTGAACGTTAAATTCTCAAGAAACACTCAGAGCCTCACCTTTCTGAGAAGTTCTGAAAAAACCCCTAAAACTGTATTTTTTTTTATTAGTGTGTTAGCCTGAATAAGTTAAATTTGATTAGGGTAGTCAATAATGCTTGGAAATGGTGATACATAACCCCAAAGAGCTCTTTCCTAGAAAACTGAGGATGTAATGAATGAACCAGGCACAGCCGCAATGCAGAGCCTCTCCCAACAGCCAGACCTGAGAACATCCCCACCAATCCTCTGAATAGCAGCTGTGATTTCTTTTTCTAATTACAATTCACTCCCATCTCCCCCCTAGCCCAAACTAATTTTAACATAGCTTCTTGTTAATTAACTATGTTAATTGCTAATGCTTCTTGGCAAATTTAGCAGGTTTCTGCAAGCACTGGCTCTAATATCTATGTCTAAATGCACAGTCATCCTGATAAAATTCATAAAAATCCCTCCCTCCAGTCTTTACATACTTCTAATTCAAAAATCTATCTTCTCTTTACCTGAAGTCTGGCTGTGAAGTCCCAGAAAATTCTGAGAAAATCACTGCTGAATACACTATAAGCCAGAAATTAAATGAGCACACCCCATGCTATAAACCTCTGTTCCTCGGGATATTTTCTCCTGAGGGTCTCTGGATATGCCGCAGTTACTAAATTCTGAATTTATTAGGGGAAGAAAAATAACATGCAAGTGCAAACTAATTTCATCCAGCCCTGCAAATACATTATTAAGTGCTGAATCTTCTCTGAGATTTGGAATTTAATAAATTAAGGAGTCCAAGTCACCTGTAATGGCATGGAGCTGAATTTAGCCACAACCATTATTGAGTCAATGGAAGCCACTGGGATTTAGCTTCATTGAAAGCTGTTTATTTATTTAGGTTTTCTATTATTTATTTACCCAGGCACCAAGCTAACTATAGATTTCAAAATGCTGGCTTTTATGATTTTAAATTAGTTTTTAAACACTTATCTGTGCATTACAGCAATGCAACCAAAGGATGTCATTGCATTGGTGTTTTAGGAGGATTTTAGAGAAGGGAGTCTTGCATCATCTCCCCTTTGATTGGCCAGGATCTCCCACCCTAAGGACCCAACACCTTGCACTGAGAAAGTGCTGTGGATACCCTTTATAAACAAATGCTTATTGAAAATAGTGGCAGAATGCTACTTCACAACTCAATATTCAGGTTTTGTGCACTGAAGGAAGGTAAAGAAAATAAAATTAGTAGACATTAGCATCCCCCCACTCTTGTCTTGCCCTCCTTCGTTGTTCACTCTGCACATGATCTGGAGCAGGACAAAGGGCTTTTAGGATATTATTTTCTAGAGAGGCACATGCTTTCCTGCCATACTGCTCACTGCAGGGATGATCCTGCAGTACCTAGAAACAAGTGACCTCCCCCAGAAGTGTGGAAATCATTCCAAGCTGTGATTCCAATTTGTGCTAATAGGTATATCCAGGGGAAGCCATTCTCCCTTGCCTCCTTGCTGCTCCTCTCAGTACAGGACCACTTCCAACGTGTTCTGCAATGAGGTTTGTTAACCACAGCTCTGCAACAAGACTGGTGAGAAAAAAAAAGAAAAAAAAAAAGAAAAAAAAAAGGAAAAAATAGGAAAAAAAAATACTTGAAAGCATTTGAAAGCAATTTTAGAATGAATTCTGCAGCGACATAACTGCATTGGGCCTGGGAAACAGGAGCTGCCAACTCAACTAACAGGTAACTGAGTAAACAACAGAGTGAAATTGCTGGAAATATAACTGCTAATAGGACTGGGAAGAAAAGTGCCAACTTCATCTGTACCAGGACTCATATCCACAGCACGTCTGCCTGACCTGCAGCAGAACAAGTAGTTCACAAGTCTTAGTCCACAGGGTAATGAAAAGCTCTAAAAGCTATAAAGTTTTCAATCACTCATTACAAAGTGACAAACATTACAGTGTCAGAAAGATGTCATCACTAATTTGTCTCTGCACCTCTTTGATAAGACATTGTGATTTTGATGTATGTCTAAAAAATACACCTTGTTTACTCTCTATTCAATCTTTAAAACCAGTTTTCATGATTTTGTATACTATATAAGGTTTTCCTAATGGAGTTCAGAAATACTACTGAAGTTTTTCCCCCTCAAATCCAGCATAAACCCTTTTTGCAAAAGCCCTTCAGAGCTGAGAGACCACAACTTCCAGAAGATAAAGGACTGAACTATCCTTAATACAAGGGGAAGAAGCAATTGGGGAATAAAATCCACCCTAAGTCAAAACTGTCTTCTGAGGAATCTTCTTTACAGCTCATCAATCCAGAACCCTGCCAAGCTTCTTCATTCTCTTAGATCCTAATCTCCAGCACTGGGAAGAATAGCCAAATACATCAGCAAACCAAAATTAAGTGTGAGTTAAAGCTGCAAGCACACAGAAGCAGCTCCCAGAATGCATCCTCAACACAAACAAGGACAGCAGCAGTTGGGATTTGCCAGAAGTGTCACAGCGTGTGACTCCTGCCAGATTCCTGAACAATTTTAATGTACAGCCATAGGAAATTCCATGCCATTTCACATTATAGGAGAGCTCCCAAGCATTAGGTACAATGTTATATTAACCTAATAAACTTCAATATATGTATTTCCACAGTGGAGTCTCTGTACCAAAACTCTAACAAAGGTACCAATCTGGATTTTGGTCTAATCACCATTTATACTGAACTTTTTTTTTTCCTGCATAACATATTTCACGCACTCATTTTTATTATTTTTCCTTTTAGCTACTTCCAAAATACATAAATTCAACCCCTAACACTAATAAGCAGAGTCTCCAAGGGTTCCACTTATACCTGCACAAAAAATACCAAATTCAAAAGAAGTCATTGCATCCAGCTAAACTTCACATCTTGTGTGAGATTCCTTGAATTTAACTACACACGGTTAAGTATCTGCCATATAATAAAATATCTTAGCTTATAAATAATATGCTGATTTACTGCAAGCTTGCCCCACATCTAGTTGCAGGGATACCTTAATTTATTACAGAATCACATAAAGATTTGGGTTGGAAGGGACCTTCAAGATCATCTCATTCCAACATCTGCCATCGTTTCTGTAGAAACTTTCCTCAGATTGACAGAATTTGGCTTTCTCTTAAAAAAAGGGCAGAACAACAAAAACAATAAAAAACCTGCAAAATAAATATGTCAATGCACCTGGTAAATAGCTCACATGATGGCCATTAAAATCTATCACTGGAATACTACTGACAACTATTTCAATATAAACTTTTAATACATTATGCTGTCTGGAGTTTTATTCCACCATGGCAGCATACACTATCATACAATTTAAGAAAATACAGCAAAGGCTATTAAATACAGCAGCATTGATCAGACAGTTCTGCCTTTAAAAAAAAGAACATAAAACTGAAATATGTAAATATTACTTCATTGTGATGGCCAGACTAGGGCTGTAGAGCAAACCAACAAAGGGAAATTGTACTTATGTGCATCTAAATATTAGGACTATCAGATGATCAATAGTTATTTGCTTGCTATTTTTCTGTCTAAAGAATCATAACAGTAATGGCTGCAACAAAAAAATCATTGTACAGCTTCATAAATTTTCCTAAAAAAAAAAAAAAAAAGGCACTTTTTATTTATGAGCAATGCCTCGAGCTGATGGTGATTCATCCTTAAATGTCCATCTAATCCCAAAAGAGGGGCTGAATCTTTCCCAGCCAAGGCAGTCATGAGCCTCCCTCCAAACCAAACAAGGCACAGAGCAAGTGAAGGGAGATCCCTTCAACACCTGCTTAAGCTCCTGCTCATTTGTAACTTGATGGTGCTGAGAGCCACGTGCAGAAGACCAAAGACCACCAAATTCTTTACATGCAGTTCACTGGAAAGCTTCAAAAAGAGACATGTGTGGATATCGCAGGAAAAAAAAATATCTATAGTTTTCTAAAATTATAGCCTGCTTATCCATTCTCCACAGCAGGGAAACACACAGGGGGGCCTGTGGATTTGAAAAGATTAACACGATCTGGAAAATGATTGATTAGCATAGGGATGAAGTTTGCTGACAACAGAAAATCATTTGGAATAATCAAAATCAAAAGTTTACTGCAGCCCAGCACAAGGCACCCAAGTGATGAGGAGAAAAAATGGGAGCCCCAGGTAAACTGCTGGGGGGAGGAGATAAAGGATACGAGAGTGAACTTAAGACCAGGAAGAAGGGAGGAGTGGGGGTAGGTGTTTTAAGATTCAGTTTTTATTTCTCAATATCCTACCCTGATACAACAAAAAAAACTCCAAAAAAGGTATGACAAAAAAAAAAAAAAAAAAAAAAAAAAAGGAAAGAAAATCAAATAAAGCCCCCCACACCCACAGCACTTTCAACATGAGACAAAAACAAGCATTTTGATTCTATAGCTGGTAAACCAGGATCTGATACAGATGTATAAAATCAGGAATTATAAAATAAAGGTAACAAAGGACTAATTCTTCCACAGTTCCACATGACACAACTAGGACACGAATAAAGTTATCAAGTGACAAATGTAAAGCAAACCCTTGAAAACATTTCAGACAGCACAGATGAGCTGTGGGACTTTACCACCACCAAATACTACAGGGGCCATAAGTCCAGAAGCCCACAGAGACATCAATCTCACTTCTGTAGCATCCCACCATTAGCAGCTATTAATTCACTGTAGCTGCAGATGAGAAAGTCCTGAATGTGTTGTTCCCAGAAGCTGGGAATGTAAATCTTGGGCATGTATTTATGGGAAAGGATCATGTGGCATAGTCCCTGCTCCTTACATTCCCTTCTGAGCCACCAGCTGGAATTAGAAGACAACTTGTGCCATCGGAAGAAATAAATCTGTGTCCTCCTCCTGCAGGGCTGCTCCTGTGGGCCAGGTGAAAAAACACCTGCTGAAAGACCCAGGCACCCAGAAGGGGAACTGGAGTGTCCCAAGGGGAACACAACTTAACTGGGAAGTTGAAAGGACACATTACACAACCCCATTTTCCCAGAAGGGGAACTGGAGTATCCCAAGGGAAACAACTTAACTGGGAAGTTGAAAGGACACATTACACAACTCCATCCTTCTCCTCCCTGCTCCCGACTGCAAAGGAGAGTCTGATTTTGATGTACTGAGTAGTTACCTCACTGTTCCTCCCAGTTTAAGTACTCCAGTGCTGTGTGATCCTTTCACTTTCCTATTCGATTTACTGAGCCTCTAATATCACAGATACATCTTCCTGCTCCTGGGGAACTTCAGGCGATCATCACTTCTTTCCCAAGAGAATATTTAAGGGCAAAAATGTGGCTTACAATACCAAATTGTCTAATGTTTACAATCTGTTTCTGCGTAAAGGTGATCATTTTTCCAAGCAATATTAAAGGAGAAATACAACAGTTAGCAAGGGCTGGATAAATAGTCTCCTCTCCCAATTTAAAATCTACAGTATTTTACACTAAAGTAATTTTAACTGAAAGGAAAATCTAAGTGGTCATTCATCACTTGGGAGAAATGCTGTTATGAGTCTCCAAGTCTAAGAGCTGAAGTTGTGAGAGGCTGAGATCACTGTTTGCAACAAGTAAAAAATGCTTTTTTAAGTACTGATGTAAAATTCTGCTGCTTGGTACTTCCATTATGACAACTTCCAAGAAAATTTTAAACCTGTGATACATATTTAATAGCATGGATACCTTACACATCATTAACTTCTGCTGACACTTTATCTTTTCCCCTCTTTTCCTTTAATACTATTTAAATTACAGAGGATGGTTTTAAAGCATCATTTCCCAGATCTTAGAGTACTACTGCTAATGTTTAATAGGTTTGCCAGCACTATTCTAAAGAGATTGTGGGGATGATTCCTACTGTTGCAGTTGAGTTTAAACATTTGAGCAATCTGTAGGTAATTTGTAGGCAACTACTTCAGAAAGATGACAATTAAAAGACAGTTACTTGGAGAATGCTCAAATTCCCATTATTTTCTTCTTTCTTTTTCTCTTTGTAATCAATATGTAAATTTAGGCATTTAAAACCAGATGAGAATTAGAGGAAAGTGGTACATGTATAAATAAAACAGGCACTGTGATTACACTCCTCTTTTAGTAATGCCTTTAAAATAATAAAATGGCTATAATATGCATGGTTATAGTTTGTCTACAGTTTTGTCAGCATCATAATGGAAATAAATCTTCTGAGGAGATCAGAATTTCACAAGGAGATTACGCATGGGCCTGGTTAGAGATGAAATAAAGACAAGGGCAGATGGTTAGGCAAGGAAAAAAGGCAAGAAGCTTGATATAACAAAAGTGATGGACACTGCCTAAAAATCTAGAAACAAAGGGACTATGAAAAAAATCAAAGTATATGTAGAATATTCTGTTCCAAGCAAAATGAGAAAAAAAATGTGAAAGCCAAGAGAATATAATTTATATGGCAGTAAAATGAAAATGAGGGACATCAGAGGCAGACTAAAGCCTCCATCTGATGATTCAAGCTGACATCGTGTTTATGTGTCCAAGACTACTATAAAAGAATTCCAATAAGTGTTTAAGAGATTAATTAGAAATATCTCGATCTAGTAACACAGAAAACTTATTTCTAATTACATAAATCACTCTATTGCTCAACACATCCAGTACCAGTTTATTTTTATAATAAGGTTGGCTACCTTGAAATATGGATAAGAAAAATGACATTTTTGAAACATATATTATCCATTACTACAACAATTCTGAGTACAGCTCCCAGCTTGAACAGTTACTTGTTTCAACACTCTTTATCACACAATTTCAGAATTCATTTTATCAGCAGTCTTCAATACAAGAACATCAATCAAGATGCAATTTTAAAGGACTTGAGGAAGAGGGACTCCAGTGCATCAGACAAGAAAAAGGTAGTGTCCCTCAGAAGACTTAAAAAGTACCTAAAGGTCTATCATAAAATTGATGAATTCAAGGGTTTTTATACTGCTAAAAGATTTTAAACCACAAGTCTTAAAGTTTTATACATACATTGGGTAGCAGGAGGTTAAATGCCCTTTCCAACTCTCATGGGTTTATAGTCTCACAAATGCAAAACAACCAGCTAAGAAGAGACTGCTTGGAAGGACTGATACAAAACATCCACATCCTATTAAAAGGGGAAGGTCTCTTGTATTTCATTATTAAAAGTGATGAGCTAAAAGAAGAATAAAAATAATAATAAAAAAATAGGCTGCCAAATCACCTCCAGGTGCGGTTTTCTCTAACTCCACATTCTGATCATAAGGACCAAGCCACTTCTCAGTTACAAGGGTGAATAAAAGCCCTGATGTAGAAGAAAAGACTGACTGACTGATTGAATGATTGATTGATTGACTGATTGGAGTTCATGTTATTCAAAAAGGGACATTTGTAAGTAATGTCCCTGCTGCTTGGAAAATACTGGAAAGTGCAAATTCTCCATCTCAAAACAGCTGTAAAGAGGCACATTTAAAAAGTCAAATCTTCTCTCGAGAGAGTGTGCACAGAGATATTTTAAACATTAACAGGGAGAGCAGCGCATTCCACAGCAACCAAACTGTGCCTGTTAATGAAGAAAGCCCCAAAATGCCAAACATTATTTGAAAAGGAATGTAGTTTTCAGAATAATCAATTTGTATCTTGCAGTTGCTTTGGAGTCAATGTTTAGATGTCATTCTGGAATTTCATAAACCATAATTTCAGAGAAAACAGTGTAAGACTGTAATAATTTTACGTTTTAATTAAGAAAAAAATATTAAAGGTACTTTTTTTCTATAAATCCAGGAATCTTTCATTAGATGACCAGATGGCCAGGCCATCTTAACATGACATTAAAGGTGAAATCCTTGTCACTCACCCAAAAATCAAATTCGTAACAACTGAAGTAAAACCAGGATTTATCTCTGAGAACTTAAAACCACACCCACGGAAAGGATGGCATGTTCCAGTACAGGGAAACATTCAGCACCTGAGGAAGCACCTAGCAGTACATTGTCCAACATTCAAATGGAAATTAAAATTGCTCCAGGAAAATAACTTTTGGGGTTTATTCACGTGGAGGAAGGTGGACTGAAAGCTCATCAGCATCAGTTGCTTCATTTTGCAAAGATAAAAATGAGCAGCAGAGTAAAGTTCCCCTTCACCACAGCTACAGTTGAGTGTCTCCCAGGAGTACAAATATTCAGTAATTAAGAGGGTCTAATCAGCTCCCAGGACCCACCTCACCATTTCATTTTCTTCAGATTGCCAATAAAGATGCCAATTACAGCTAAATATAACAGAACAAGATATGCTCTTGTGAAGTACAAAGAAAGATCACATCTCATTTCAAATTGGCCATCAAATAGCTAATAAATTCTAATGGGCTTTCATTGCTTTGATTTTGAATACAAGAGAGTAAACTGACAGAAAAAAAAAAAACTTTCAGAGCCAACTCTGCCAGGTCTGGGAATGTAATAAATGCATTATTTTTTTCATGGAATCAGAGAACCATGAAGGTTGGAAAAGACCCTAAGATCAACTATTAACATAACACTGCCAGGTTCACCACTAAACCATGTCCAAAACACCATAATGTGATTTACATTTTAAAAGATACATATGTTGAATTTCCTAACTCTACCAAAATAGCAATAGTAGGGTTGATAACCCACACAATCCTAAATGAAACTGTGAAAATTGAAGTAAAATGATAACCACAGCATTTCACTTTTTCTCCTTCAACCATCATGGTTTGTTCTTGAAAAAAAATTTAAAAAATAACTAACCAGCCCCACATTTTACCTGCTCTACTTATTGCCCAAAGTAATCCATCTTTACACACTGGGCAATTAAATATTGAATATAAAAGGTACTGACACTATTAGAGCTCCCCCCGGCTGAGTAGTAATGTGCAGAGCCTGCAATTTTATTTTTACAGAAGGAAGTCATATACCCCTTAAGGCTGCCACAGCACAGCTGCTAATTTTGAATATTTCTCTTACATCTGGATCAGTAAATTCCAAATGGGAATGAATAAACAAGGTAGGTGGTGGATTTTTAAAAGGCAAGTGAAACAAAAATAGAAGGATCTTTTTATAGTAAGAAAAGCCTGGGGGAGATCTCACCACCTCTTCTCTCTGCTGAAAAATGCTATTTGCTTTTTAATTAAAGCTTCTTCAGTCTCCTTTTGCAGCCCAATTTTCTCTGAGCGCCAGCACGTCTGAAGAGATGAAAAATGCACTGAGTAATGAATTTTAGATTTGGAAGAAGTCAGCTCTAGAAATAAAAAAAGGCCAAGATTTGAAGGTGAAGTGATTTAATGGCTGACTCTACTCATTATAATTATCATTATTCATGTTGTGGTGCCACCCAGAGGCTTTGTGTTAGGTACCATACCAATAATACAATTTCAACAATAAATATGTCTGCAGAAATGGGCAGGGGTTGAAGAGACCAGGCAGACTTTAAGCAAGAAGAATAGCAGAGGAATGGCAAGAGATGGGAAATGAAGCTCCAGCAGACAGCTACCAACATTTTATCCAACTTGGGTTTGCTTGGGGATACCAGCATCCTAAAGTTACCCCAGGACAGCTCATTAACAGGAAAGCAAACATCTTTAGGGAAAATATCCTGGACCAGGTCACTGTCCTTGGGAGCAAGGGAGAGAGGACACCAAGACTGAACAATATTGAAGCAAGACACCTGTGATAGGACAGGATCTACCCATCTCCTTCTGCTCTGCTGTGAACCTTAACATTCCAATAGGTATGGCAGGAAGAGCATAGGAAGAAGGAAATGCAATGTTCACTGGCAAGCTGAGGGGAGGTGGAAGGGCAAGAATGAGTAGTTAGGGACAAGAGGGAATAAAAACAGAGATGGCATCATGAAAGGCACTAGGAGCAAGAGAGATTGCTGTGGAGCAAATGTGAAAGGTTGGTATTAAACTGCTGGTCAATGACGTGGATAATTTACAACAAAACAAAAGAAATACGCATGATAATGTTGGTGTAATGGAATGGCAAAAGGCAATTTGATGCTTCAAGTGATAATCTTTAGGCTTTTAATTGTAGATTATTCCTTGCTCAATGACTATGCTAGGATTTCTTCATACTGAATTTAGCAAAACACTTCGTGGGCAGCTGCCCATCACCTTTCTTACGCAAGAAAATCCACTCTTTATATAACTCTCCAAATTAATAATTAACAATAATTATGTAGAAATTCTAATTAGACATACCCAAACAAGATCAGAATTGTAGGATGGGGAACAGCTTGAAAATGCATGTAATAGAGGAGAGGAAGAAGTCAAGTTATTGTCAGTAAGAAGTGTTTTTTCTAATGTCACAAATTATCCAGACCATATCCTTCACTCTGCCTATCAGAGACCTCATGTAAACCTCTCATCAAATTTTAAGTGCAATACAACTGACATGCAACTCAACTTTGCTAAATTGACAGAAATCTGACCTTTATTGCAACAATGGCAAAAAATAAGCCATTAACTTGTTATGATGCTGTGGTTGTGCCCTGAGAGCACTGCAAGGTTTACTTATGTTTAGAAGTAATCCTCAAACTCTCTTCAAAGTATATTCATATCTGTGATGAGAACAATTATTAAAATGTTTTGACCTGTGTGTTCATCAGATCCAACTAAAGGAAACAATAATATCACTAAAATAATTCCAATTATTACACCCAAAATCATGCTGTTCCACAAGTACCGGGGGACTCAGCTGTGGGACTGTAAAGCAAAATATTCTGTATTTTCCATGAGAACCTCAACTCAGTAGCAGTTATATTAATGTATATTTTCTGCTTCACTTTCTTTGACTTTATCACTGCTCGTCATTCACAAGGTCTTTTCAGTACATACTGGTGCAAATCAGAAGGTTATCAAGCACCAAAAATCTTTAACGACTTAACCAGCCCATCCTCTGTGTTTATTAAAGACAGGTGTCGATTTATTCTCACAGGCACAGCACTACTGGTTAAATAAAACATAACTGCAGCCACTAATTCCCAGCCAGCCTTGTAAGGACACAGGGTCAATTATTGCATCCTTGTAAATTAAAGGCTGGAAACAGCATACCAAACAACTAAAAGCCTAACAACAGGCTGCTTTCAATCCACTTTATATCAATAACAGTTGTCAAAATGAAAGGAACCAAATTCAAGCTTCATTTGCTTCCCACAAGCCATTAGGAAATGTGTAAGTTTCTGTTTTGATATGCGATAGAAGCCTTTATAGTCTCATAAATGTAAAAATAAAAGAGCTAATTTATGCACTCAACCACAATGGAGGATATAGCTTGACAAGTTTATATGCCTGAACACCCACCCACCAATTAAAATGGTGAGGATGGGTGATCACATAGATTTCTGGTGTATCACACAGGGCAACCTCATGAGGCTGTCATGAAAATCAGATGATCTTGCTCCAGGAGAAGACATCTGCTCCATCTCCTTTTCCCTCATCATTTATGAGACATTTCTGTCTTGTTGGACCTCAGAGGTTTCCAGAGAGAAGCCACCATGGCCTCCCAGGAAACCTCTTCCCATAACTTTGTGGTTGTTTAGTTTTTGGGTTTTTTCCCAAATACACTGCATATAAACCACTTTTCAGAGAACTTCATTTCAAACTTTTTTTTTTTTAACCAGAAAAACAATAAATCTTAGTTTTGTCCTCTCTTACAACAGAGGTGTTGTGGTTAATCCCAGCCAGCAACTCAGCCCCACACAGCTGCTCACTCATTCCCCCCACTGGGATGTGGAAACAACTGGAAGGGTAGAACTGAGAAAACTCTTGGGTTGAGACAAAGAGAGTTTAATAGGGAAAGAAAAAGCTGTTAACACAAGCAAAGCAAACCAAGGAATTCATTCACCCCTCCCAATGGGCAGGCAGGTGTTCAGGGAAAGCCAGGCTCCATCCTGTGGAACAGAGACTTGGGCAGACAAACATCACCCCTCCCTCCTTCTTCCCCCAAATTTTACTGCTGTGCACAACGTGACACCCTTTATGGAACATCCCTTGGGCCAGTCAGGGTCAGCTGTCCTGGCTGTGTCCCCTTCCATCTCCTGGTGCATCCCTGGTCTCCACTGGCAGGACAGAGGGAGGAGCAGAAAAGGCCTTGATGCTCTGTAAGCAATACCTTGAACATTCTCCTGTTACCTACACTTCCTTCATCACAAATATAAACCACCTTACAAGTCACTGTGAAGAAAATTAACTATCCCAGCCAAACTCAGTACAAGAAGCAACATATTAGAGGGCTGCCATGTACCTTCTGGTCTTCTGTCAAGTCAAAAAAAGATTCTCTGGTTCTTCTCTCAGATCCCACTGTGCAGATGTCTAATCAAAATCATGACTGTACTCAGAATTCTCTGTGTACCCTGCTGGAAAGGCACACCAGAGAATCAGCAAAGGGTTCTCTCCTTAACTCAGGAGCTTGTCCTCATTCCTATAAAAATCCTTACATTTTTCATTCCAGTTCTTCAAGTAATTTCTCTCCCAGCTTTCCTGAAAATTTAATGCCTTCTAGTCCAACAGGGTTGGTAATGAAAATACTCATCAGGAAGTCTTTGCTGAGCTCCATTCCACACATCCTGCCAGTCTCAACGAACCACTCATAATTCTTCTACAGGTGGTTTTCCAAGGAATGCTGCATTCCTGTACAGAAGAGTAATCTAAACCATGTGTCTTCAGCTTCAAGTGTTATAAGAAAGAATGTTAAAAACCTTTATAAACTCCCCAAAATACATAACCTGATTCTTCTCTCTCCTTAGAGATTTTCACTTCCTCCTGCAAAACCTTTTTTTTTTTTTACTACTTTCTGCTCATTAACTTTATTCTCTTGTTTGAAGGTATTAATGCCTTTGATTTGTCTTTTTCAACTCAAAAGGGTAACAACAACAATTTTAATCTGTGTAACAGCTCCAAATTATGAGGTGGACATACCAATACATCAGAACCTGTGTTACTGTCAGTTTGATGAGCAGCACACACTCTCCAGAAGCCCAAAAAAATCAACTCCAAGTAGAAAATTCAGCTGTTTGAAAGAGCAACATGAAACATCTCATATTCTTTACATCCCAGCCATTGCAAATAGGTTGTTGACCACTTTAAAGTGTGAGTGCAGTGCTCATTCTTGGTGGACTTTGGGTTATGCCTCCTTTTGCACAGTACACTCTGGCTCTGCCATATGAGACTATTTCAGAAAGACAGTAATAAATGGCTTTGTGGGAACATTGATATTTTTGTGACTCGAGGTTTCTTGTCTGCCAATGGCTGCAGATTAAACTGGCTGAGTGTGCACTTTGCAGGCCACTTTTTCAATTATGTACCTTCACAAACCCTCAGGTTGATATAGGTGTCTTAAAGAATGAACACAATACACCAAACCTAAACAAAGCATGATTTAAAAAGATACAGATATATGTTCCTGAATGAACACTAGCAAAAACGAGGTGCCTTATCTGAAAGCAAATGTGCACCAGGACAGCTGCAAAGTTTTCCCGAAATATTATTTCTTTTTAATGCCATATTTTAATCAGATTTTTAGTAAAAAGTACCAAGTGTCTTTTCACTGGTTGTTTTGAAACTGAAAATCAAAGAGAATGAGAAGCAGGAGTAGCACAAACAGGTAGACACATTCTAGTTCAAAAACTGGGATTTCCCTGGTGAGTGCAGCTCTACATACACTGTAGAGAAAAATTAGCATGAGGATATTAAAGAGAAATGGGGAATGTTATTGCAGAACTATTTAAAAACTTGGTTGTACACCCATCATCTTTGTGAGCAGAGCTTTGTAGAAGTCCAAGGATTTTAAAAGCTGAGAGATTTTAGAAAATGCAGACTCCTTTCTGAGGGAAAAATAATTCCTTTCTGCAGACATTCTGATGAAAGTGAGAAGAAAAGCATTTTTGTCTTGCATTTGTAAATTAGAATTCACACTTTTAAGAACTGAGCAAACAGGAATTTTTATACTGTCACATCACAAGCACAGGTCTCCTTTAACACAGCTCACTCAGTGGAGTTCTCATGCCAAAAAGGAAAGGAAACTTTGGGGTTTTGTATGTGAATGCTGAGTGAGGTGCTAAGAAGTGTTATCTTCAAGACAAGAGTTTTTGACAGAAAGCTGTTCAGAACACTCTTCCCACTGCATGGGAAGGACATAAGATGTCTGGAAAAAGCAGTGAATATTGTTCCCCATTCTGGTTTTTCCATACTTATTCCAGGGTGCTGAAAAGCCCAGTGGTAGCTCTTAAAAATTTCGTCTTACGACACTAAGAAGTTACAAATATTCATGTAATCTGTCAAGAAGATCAGAATATTTCCCTGTAAAGACAACAAAATGCCAAATGCATTAGGCAGAATTTCAGAGGTTAAATTTTTACCAGGTAAACTAGACAGGGTTGAAAAAGAAATTCAGAGATAACCAGAGTGACCCATCTTTACACATCTTTCTGCTCCCAGTTCTTTCCTATACGTAAAGCAAGAACTGCAGCAAAATAAAAGTAGCCAGGTTTAACACTGCAGCACACCAATCCTTCCTTGGATTAGTAAGAAAGAAATAGTTTTATCAATCAGTACTCGCTTAGGATGGCCTGTGATAGAGATGTGATTCTCTTGTGTGATAATTTATCTCATCAGGATGGATGAGGAGAAAGACTTTATTGATAAACAATCTTTTTTTTCATCAAAAGTTTTGTGATGAAAGAAGCATGCCCGAAGAAAATAACTTATACCCCATCTGATTTAAAGCACATGGTTATAATGCTATTGTAACAAATCTTGCTCAGATTCAAAATATTACACACTTCAATACTTCTCCCTGTGCTGTAGAAATTAGTTCCATGGGAAAATCAACTGACACAAAGTGATTTTACAGGAGCATGACATTTATAAAAGATTAATGTTCTGCTAATTGATTGGCTGGGGCAAAATATGGAGCAACTCAGCTGAGTTTGGGTTTGATGACAATGCTTTCAGAGTGGAAAAGGCAAAACTCTTTCTGTATCTGACTCAGATTTGCTCAAGTGTATCAGGTTTAATACTAAAACAAGGTTTAGTCAATCACATCATCTCCAAATTAAGTTGCCTCTTTCCAGTAACTTTTTCTAAAATATATGTTATTACTTCAACCAAATTTGACAAAATGAGCAGAGTTCTTAAAGTACAATATTCTGAAGGGCATGAAAAATATCAATGTTATAGAAGTGAGGAATTTCACCAGTTGTCAAATTAATCTAAATGAAAGAGAAAGCAAATACCTTTTAGCTATTACATCCAACACTTTCACTGTCAAGTATCCTCCTTCATTCCTGCCTACAAAAGAAAAAAGGTATCAACCTCCCTGCATCTCCAAAATGTCACCTTCCATCCTTGGTCAAACCTTCTGAAAATATGTATCTTCCCTTGTTCATATAAAAGCTTAAAAATATCTATTAGCTCCATCTCTCCCTTTTTTCTTCCCTTTCTTTTCCCTGGTTTTTTTTGTGGTTTTTTTTTTGGGGGGGGGGGGGGGGGTTGGTTTTTTGGGGTTTTTTTGGTTGTTGTTGTTGTTATTTGGGCGTTTTCCCCCTTTTTTAAATTTCAGCTCACCAAACTCCACAGCAGAATCATGCAGACTTTCTTAGCCCAGCTGTGGTGATTGTGAATGAATGACAAAAAATGTAAAATGTGGATTAGAGTTTACAATAGACAGGACAACGAAAACATTCAGAGATCTGGCAGGGCTGCAGAAGGCCACAGGCAGGGAAAAAGCATCCCCAAGTCTTTTCTGTCTTTCCTTCATGCCTGATTGGGGAGAAAGCACAGAGTATCTCTCAGATCCCTGACAGAACACTCAGCCTGGATGAACTTGGGAGGCAAAAGCTGGCCTAAGAAAGTCGCTTATGTTTGTGTCTACAGAATTTCAATAAAATATATACTGTATTTTTGGCATGTTAAGTGCATCTTAATAAAAAAATACTTTCATTTCCATACTTTACTTGAATTTTAAAAAAAAATACTTTCAATTCCATCCTTTGAATATAACTTCAAAATTGGCTCCCAATTGCTGTGTCTAATCAGAGGTTTTTCCTTCACAGTACCCAGGAGTCCTGGACCTCTGACTACCCAGACCAGCAGCTGTATTAGATCTATAGCTTTACCCCACTCCACATCTGCATTTCTTCTCAAAATTAGGCACACCACAGTTTTTTCTCTCACAGGATGTTACAACATAGGCCTGGGGATACACCTCAGCATCCTTTGTTCAGAACACTCTGGCAAAGTAAAGATAACATTAATGCAAATAAAAGCTGTTACTTGCTTTTTGTTTTGATTTCTAAAGTGACTGAAACTGAAATGGGAGATGTTAGAGCTGGTTCAGGTCTGAAACATCATCTGAGAGTCCACAGCAACTTTTGTGTTCTGTTTCATTTTTCCATTCAGAGCATAAATGCAAAAGAAAATTAGAAGAAATTTCCTTTTAATTAAAGGAAAAAAATGTTCCTGTGTCATTTTAAAAAATCAGCATATCAACATCACAAAAAAAAAATTAAGTCTATGTTGAATCTTCCCCTTTATAACCAACAGAAAAACGAGAGACAAGATGTGGGACTTAAAACTTTTCCTCTGTGGTTTTCAGGCAGCTGTCACCTCCTGTGTTAAAATTCAAAGTAACTAATACTTTCTACTAGTTATCAATTTTAAATGTTGTCCAGTCATTTTGGGAGTAATTTTTAAAGTATTTATTATCAGTGCATTTTACTGCAATTCTCTTTCATTTTTTTTAAAGATCTAATTTGCAATTCCTTTGTCATTTCATCATGAAAAAATCCCATTTATTTAGACTCCTATTGCCATGAAACATGATAAATACTTCAAAATAAATTTACTCAGCTAAGTTATTTTAATTAATGAACACAATTTGGACAGTATTTTAAGCACTCCTAAAGAAAATACTTTAACTTTACAGCAGCAGCCTACAATAACCAGGCACATTTTCCTAAAAGTAGAGTTCCAGAGTGAGATCATATTTGCCAATATTCTGCCTGAATATAGGAAAGAAACCTTGCAGAACTTTCTATTGATAATTTCCCTTCCAAGGTGATTGATGCTGACCTTTCTGCCAAGGTATGAGATGCCATTTTCAGACCAGAGACTCCTTCCCTCAACATCCAGCAGTAAGTTATTAATAATATTTTCCTGAGAACTAAACACTGCATCCACAGCATCCTGTAATATTTCACATTTCCAGCTCCAACTCCTTTTCCACCTTATGACATAGTTTCAAGTCAACACTTTGTGTTTCCCCTTTTCTTTTTTCCCCAAGGGGAATTCATGATGCTAATGAACACTTGGAAAATAAAACCCACATATTAAGTGTTCTCTCATCCCACCAATAAAATGACAGCTCAGAGTCACTGGTTCAGCATCCTGGAAATCACTGAGGGATTATTCCACTTGGCACTGTGTGGGTGTATTACACATCAGACTTCAAGCAATACACACAATAGATTTAACCATAACAGAACGTAATTTTTATCTTTGTTTTATCTACACAAGCCACTTGATCTGGGACAACTGATGACTTCCAAACCTGCAGAGCAGACAAAGGCACTCACATTTCAGGAGCTGAGATTACCAAATGAACTGAAAATTTTGCAGAACTATGTGTTTCCCCAGGGAAAAAAAAACCTGTATCACCACCAAAAGCATCTGCCAGCATTGTGTTCACCACCTCTTGAAATTTGTCATAACTAAAAATAATGTTCAAAATTCATACTTCAGAAAACAGGCTGAAATTATACTTTCTCCTTCTAGTTCTTAGGAAAACTGATTTTCAAATAAGGAAGAAAATACTGTTTTCTCTAAGCCCATGCCACCCTTCACACAAATGACACAATTTGCAACAGGTCTGCAAGGCTGGAGCACTGCAATAAAACTCCTCTAAGGCTTCCCTAAATATCTGGGGTTTATTAGAAGCTTTAAGAACTGGACTGCTTCCTCAAGAAAACAGGATTTCTTTATCTTGCCCCTTTCTGACAATTTAGGATGCAAAGAACACAGTGGCCTCTGCAATAATCCCTTTTTCTGTGCCATGCAAACCTGCCAAGGCAAATGCAGCCTCACTGCTTTCCCTCTGACACCTCAAACTGATAAATGCATAGGATTTTTTGCTGCACTTTTTAAAAACTGTGGTTACATTTGACATTTACTTCAAAACCAGGGGCACTCACAGCCACCCTCTTCCTCCTTAGCTCATGACAGAGCCCCAAAGAGAAGGAGCTGACAGTAGAGTTGAGGAAAGACTGAATTAATGCATACAAGAACCACCTGCTTTGTGTCTTCAAATCTCTCCACTTAATCAGAGCCCAGGGCAACACTGCTTAATGTCAACATTATCCACTCCCTCTGCTACCAGAATCATCTGTTAAATACATCAGTGGTCTGAAACCAATGAATAAAACTCATTTCTATTATTAATTTATGTCTCATCCATTTCTATTGCCATGAACATTTGAAAACTTTTTAGTTTTTACTTTTTTCTCCTTGCATGAGCACACATTTCCTAGGAGTGCAAACACAGACAAATTTAAGGTAAAAAATAATGAAAAATAGATGAGTATGTAATATAATGGAACATCCACTGGGATGAGTAAAAAAAGATTTATAATTTATTTATATTTTATGAGCAAGAAGATTTTGCTATTTGTTTTGGGAATCAGAAACACTTACAATGCCTCCTAAAACCAGCACGAATGAAACAGCGAGAGCCTGATCCTACTCCTATATTCTTTCTCCATCCTCTGACTTTACAGTATACACTGTTTTTACCTCTTCTGATGCTTACTCCAGGTAACATCACTTTAAGCACCTAAAACAAAATACCACACACGTTAACAAACTATGCATCTTCCAGTGTGATTATGAAGGATTTATCACAGTCTCATTCCAAAGTGAAAACCTTATTACTATGGCTTCATAAAAATGAACGTTGAAAAAAAGAAACAAAAAATGATAAAATATATGTTAAAATACATATCATTGTAATTTTTAATATATATATATTATTATTATTTAAATTTCTCTCTTGATAGGCAGTGCTGCAGCCAGACAGTTTGATGTGCTCAGGAAGAACCATCCCAACTCTCTGTAGCTGCCACTTGCAGGCCTGAGGATCATGCAGCAGTGTGGTTATATCCATCCTGCTGCACTGAAAGAAGTGATGGAAATCAGAGGACCTGTCACTGAGATCAAAGCTCTGGTACATAAACTCAGGAACAGGGAACCCAGCCAGTGCAGTACAGTAATGTAAAGCTAATTTCATCGATATTTGGGCAATTTCAGATTTTTTTAAAAAGCTTTCAACTACTTCACAAACATTAGGCGAGAACTTTGTACATGGGTTCTATTATCGTGTCCCTAACACTGGAATGAATCTGGAAGTGATACTGTGCCTTCTGACAGTGGTGAAACTTTAAACCTGAAAACAAGAAAAACACTTTTTTAGTGTTTGAAGAACAACCTATTTTCTACACTGCCTGTTGAAGAAAGGCCAGACTTGGTGCCAAGCCTTCTGAGCAGGGCATACCAATAAAATACAGGGATAATCCCACTCAGGAGATCAATCTCAGAATGCACTCATGGGAAACAACTGGTTGGATGTGAATCCATCAAAGATACCCCTGGCAAGATCAAATTTCACAGCTTCAATGTACAAGGGGGCTGTTAATCCCCAGTTCTGAAGGGAAACTCTGCCATGATAACCATTCCATTTTTCTATTCTGTCAACAGACACAGACTACACACACAAAGTTTAAATAATAACAGTTTTATAAAGGTTTCCAGGATTAAAAAAAAAAAAAAAAATCCTGAGTACAGGCTAGGATGGTTACTTCACATCAAAACAAAATGATCTCTGATTTATTTCCCATGTTGCACTGTACATCAATAACAGCCCCAAAAATTCAGGATTGTGCACCTAACATTCTGACCAATACCCAGTAACTTCAGCCACTACCTGAGATATTGTTGAAAGAAGTTAAAAAGCACCTCAAAAACAATTGATGGATGACTGTGTGAACTTCCATGATACTTAAACAAGGATAGATCTCGCTGGAATTCTTCTATAAAGTGAGGGTTGCTTTGTACAAGGGAATGGACTGATCACTGACCATAATAGAGAGGAGATTTTTTTTTTTCTTTTCCTGAAAGCTTCCTGTTAAATTCGTTGTCTTGGATGAAATATTACTGTAGCAAATTGTGAAATTGCAAGAACATGCTGCAGTAATAAAAGCCCAGTTTGCTGTAGGAGCTAGCATTGAAAACAAGGACAAATACAATTGCAAAGGCTGAAGTGAGACAGGACAAACCCCTCAGAATGTCTGGTGGAATAACAACCAATTTTCCTACAATACAAATTAGAAATTTTCTTTAAATAGAATTTAGATTTAATTTAAGGTCCTTTCCAAACCAAACCACTCCATTATTCCATGGCAGGATCACTCTCACACCAGGGTCTGTACATTGGACTTGGCTGCAGATGCAGGTGACCAAAGGAGGTTACCACTCATTAAGATTCTGAATGAAATTAAAACATTTTTCCAAACAATTTTAAATGAGGGCAGGGAGCCTGTTGGTTTAACACCAGCATGTTCTGACTGAGACACAGCTGCCCTTTGCTTAACTTTAAAAATGTGGGATAAATAGAATGTTAAATTGAGCATTTTTATAATAAATATGATTTTGTTGACCCCAGCTTCCTAAAGATAGGAAGGTGCCTAGATTTATGCCCTGGAAAAAACCATTACATTGAACTTCATTTGATAAATGCATCAAACTTGCTAAGTTTGATGGAAAAAGATAGAAAAAATGCCAAATGAGGCAAGGATAAGCTAAAAGCTGAAGTTTGGATATCATTACCTGCTGTTTGACTCCACAGGTAAAGCATGGTACAGCAGGACCTCTTTGTGCCCTTTTCACCCTTATATCCCCTACAGTCATTCACGTGGGGTTTGTAAAATGTTCGTAAGAACTGATTCTTGATACTACACATATTTCCACTTCCAGCTTCCATTCTGTCAATTCAGTTCTGAAAAGAGGAAAAATGGGCAAAAAAAATCCCAAAACGTAGGCTTGGAAATTATTTTTAGTCTGGCCACAGAAAGCAGTAGTGCAGAGAAGATAAGTTCTCCTGGTATGTCATGAAAGAATTTGGTGCAGGCAGAAAACATAAAATACCTGATGAAATACCTTTTGTGATAGCTTTGCTGCAGTAACAGCCTGCCTAGAGCCCACAGAAAAGCCCAAGACAACACAAGTCAGAGCAGCTCAGTGTGCACCAGGAGAAGATGCCTGAATGAGCATCCCTAAGAAAGAAGAGTTCACTCTAGTGTGAGACTGTTTCTGCTTTTAATTTTGATTTTTTTATATAGGCCCCCTTTAGGATCTGTCTCTACAGATCTGTGTCCCATTTATACACAAGGTAAAAGGAACTGCACTTTCAAACAGGGATTTATAAATTAGGGAAGTAGTTAGAGATTTCCTAAAGGTCGCTTTTCCTGCAAGAAATATAAAGGCAAAAGCAATTTTTCCAATGAAATGAGAGAAGGGCTGGTCTTGCAGGATAAGGGGCAGAGTGAGGAGCTGGCAGATAAGGGCTCTATTGCTCTGCTCCTGATTTCTTGGAGCAGAATTTGGGAAATTTTTGACACACTGTCAGAATTTTCCCTTAGAAATATCAGAAGAACCCCAGAAGGTCTAAAGGTCTGGATATTTTTAGTTTATCAAGAAGGTTGATGGAGACACTGTGAGACCTAAAGGCTCTCTGATAATACTGGATTGATGCTGTACAATTTTTAAATGAAAACCCCAACATAACACATTTTTTAATTAAACACATATGATTTTAATACAGTTTCCATGGTATGGCTTGCACTAATATCTGCCAGGTGTGCTTGCCAGCCAGAGTGGGTAAACAACTGAAATCCAGTAAGATAAACCTAAATTGAGTCTATCCTGTTGCATTTTTGTAGAGAAAATAGCTTTATTTCACTTGCTTTCTAAGGCAGAACAGGAACTACATAAAATTAGAGAGATGTAACTACAAAAAACTACAAAAAAACTTGGCTTGGTGTGTGTATCACTTTCCACTTTGTTTTTAATGATCATTTTGTAAAAAAAAGTTCTCACTGAAAATTACTTTTCTGAATACAGTTTTACATTTCTTACTTTCCTGTAACCACAAAAGGAACTTCAACAAATACTGGTGCCCACTCACTCAGCCAGAATTAGTGCAAAGTAAAATATAAAGTACATAGTGAGCAGGGGAAAATGCGGCCAATCTCCTCTTCTGAAGCAAGGCTCAATGACTCTAAATTGGAATGTATAAGCAAAAGTAGTGGAAAATAAAATTATTTAGAAAATAATCAAAATAAGTCAAAACTACAAATGCATCATATTTGGTTTTTTTAAAAAAAAGTAATTGCAATTTTTTTTCTAGTTCTCTATGAACATAAACACATAGAATATTTCATTTAAAGACAGCAGTTTTTAAAATATTTATAGCAATTACTGGAGGGAAAAAATGTCTTCAGAAAAAAAAAAAAAGCTCCCTGGGATTGAATGCTTGTTAATCAATTTGATTTGTATTTTCAATAGCACTTGTGTTAGCCATCATATACAGATGCTTTGCCAAACTGGAATAAGAAGTTGGTTAAATTCAAATGGATTTTTGCAATTAAGACCAAAGAAAATTAATCAGTCCAATAGATACAGTCCTCAATATTGTTCCAAAATACTGAGATACAGCTAATAAATTTCCACATTCTTCTCTTCCAAACATTTTTTAACTCATGGAACTACAATCCACAACTGAAAGTGGCCCCCAAGGGAAACTGTGTCAATACATGAAAACTAATTTTCCATAATCTCATCAGCAGGCAAATGCCACAGCATCTAACACCAAGAATAACCTGACATTTCTGAACCAAAATCAGATCACTGCTTGTTTTCCACCATCATCATCATCACCACTAAACTCCTGAGCAGACGAGATGAGCTGCACAGGGTATTCTTCAGGCATCACACCAAGTTAAAATCACCTCGAAAGGTTACAGTCAAGAAAATTCTTGTCCCCCTTCCTAAGCACAAACTTCTCTTCAAGCCTCTCTGCATCACAGGAAAACTGAAAGCAAAGTTTGCAGCTGAAGTCTCACTCTGAAAATCTTAAAATAAAATTTATAATTTGAAACTGATAATTGTTCTAATGGCAGGATTTTGTTAAGGCTGGTAACTATAGTTAAAAATCCTCCGTGCAAGCCTGAAAGGTCTTGGATGTTCCCCTGCGTAGAGTCCAAAGGACTGGCCCAACATTATCAGCTGCTGCAGAATTTTACATTTCTGTTTAAATAAGCAACTGTTGTACTCTTCCAGAGCAGAAAGAAATCTCTTAGAAATCTGCATCATAACTCTAGTTCCTCTGGATCTGCTGCTGGTCACACTTTGGCTCAAAAGGACTACTGCATTAAATTATATTAAGAAGGTAAAATCTGGTGTTTCCAAGCTTTATGTGGAAGGGATGTTAAAAATCATCTCATTCCAACCCCCTGCCAGGGGAGGGACACCTTCCACTGGCCCCATCCAGCCTGGCCTTGGACATTTCCAGGGTATCACCAAAACAAAAACCAGAAGCAGCTGCTCCAAGTGCTGCACTGAGGAGTGCATGAGGAGAGATGTGATTTTTCTTTTCTCTGTCTTTGACCAGAGAAAAGAAATAACTTTTTAAAATTTTCTTTCCTTTTTTTTGCCCTTTCGGAGCAGCTTTCAGGCTACAAGCATAACAGCACATGGGAATCCAAAGCTCACCAAGGAATTTCTATCATACTGGATTTTATCAAATTTTTATTATAATAAAAAAATGAATGAAGCTACTGAATGACCTAACTTGACTTCAAAGATTTTCAGAAACATCTAGAATAGAATTTTTATTTGTGCCAAGTTCTTATCTTTCACTCTTAACTTTTTAAATTTAATCCGAAATGAACGCAGACATTTTTCTTTTATTTACCACTTTGTCAGGGATTTTAAACCTGTATAAAACAACTTCTTCTATTCTAATTATTTACCCTCTCCTTAAGATAGAATTAACAGGTTTCCTGAATTACATATGATTTCAGATTTCATAACAACTGGAAACATTCAACACATTTTTCTTTCCCTCCAATTGTAGCATCATACTTTGTTGTCTGTGCAGCTTTCCTGTTTTCCTACTCAGTATTTTTTCTCGTTAACCTTGTGGAGCTGATTTTTGAGATTAATCCTATCCTGAGATGAGCTGGTTTTCCTAACAGCCTTAGTCACTGAAGAGAACAGCAAAAATTTTCACCTCAGAGTAATTTGGAACAATGAACTTAAAGGGCTACAAAACAATTTCAAGGAACACAGGTCAGCACAAATGCCAGTATTATGAATGGCCAAGAAAACAGATTGGGGAGAGGGAGATGAGGAAAGAATAGGCCCTTAATTCTGGACTGCTATGTAAGATTAAAATTCTTTCTGTGGTGGAGAGTGTTCCCTGCTTTTTCACTGGGGCTTGATGAATGCCACCAATTTTGGTTCAGCTTCACTTTGCTACAGCAAAAAAAACCTTTGCTCTGAGAAAATTTCAGTAACAAAAACCAGAGCAATAATGTCATTATGGCTCTTTTCTCTTTCTGAGTTGGAAAATCACAAGGGTGTATAATAAAATTCAGCAAAGAGGGAAGAAGGGTACTGCAGGTGACCTGGGGATGATCATTCAAGAAACAGATTATTGAAAAGCATTGCACTACCAGCCTTTGCAGTGCATGCATTATTCAGATAAACTCATTTTATTTACCTCTAAATATTATGCAATTCCTGTGTGTCACACAAGAATTTACAAGCTAATTTTCTCGCTTTATTTGTCACTGCACTGAAAGGACCACATCAGTTTGCTCATCCACAGATTCAGAGTTTGGGAAGAAAATGGTTTCTGGAAAAAACAGTAAATTATCCAAATTATTCTATTTTTTAAATACTAAAACAAATAGTGTAGAAATCCCTTCAGCAGCCTGTTGCCAGTTTAGAACTCAAGGCCCAAGTTTCTGCTCTCTTCAGCATTGCTTTCCCATTTATCCTTTGTCACACTTTTCTGGCATGCTTAAAAATATTGAAATATCACAAATACAAGACAATTCTAACAAAAAACATGAAGTCCTAACACTGTCCAAGGTCCCAGTAATACAAAGAACTGTTTCTTTACAATTTTTCTAACTTCTTATTTAATTTTGAAAAAAATTATTAATTCTCAACAGCCATACATCAGACTTTGACAAAGATGGTGTGGGTACCTTACAGGATTTATGAATTACTCTTTATAAAATGTTTGTAGAAATCAGTGTAAAGCTTAATTAAGCAATACAGAAGTTTTAATCAAACACACTATGAATTTTATACATTTGCAAAGCAGTTAGTTAGAGTATATTTTCATCCCTTAAGGATTTGCTTACTGCAGAGTAACCAAAATATTTATGACATCTAATTACTTTCTCAAAAAAAAAAAAAATTCCTTCCTTTGAAATATTAATTAATTTCAATATTTCTTTAGGGCTTTTTTACCTCTCTCTGATACTCTAGATTGTTCCATTTAATGAAAAATCAAAATGCAACAGCAACAAGTAAATATCCTATTATCCTATTTTCAGCTTGGGAAGGAACAGAGGTAGGAGTTGGGTTGTAGGAATGAGGGAAATCAGTTGTAGGCTATAGCCCACCTAAAGCAATATCAGAATATACTCTCTGTATTCCATCTGTACTCTCACATCTACTTTATGTTGGGTCATTTACACTTAAACACACAAGATATGAACTGAAAGAGCTGCTCCCTCCTCAGAGTCCTTGGTGTCCACACAAGATCCTAAGGCTGGAGATGCTTCACAAAACCAGCAAGTTGAAATATAGTGAATCCTCTTTTATTTTATTTCTTATATTTTCCTTTTTCTTTTCTTTCTTTTTTTAATGTATGGGTTTAATATAACCATATTCAAACTTTAATTTGGTATGCCTGGGATGGTAAATAGCAATGCACCAGACTCAACTGTTATTATGAAGAATGAGTTGCCCATAATCTGTGTAATAGAACCACTCTCTTGCAAATCCATCAAGCACTTTGCCAAGGACACTGCAGGGACACTACAAGCACCAGTCCCACTGTCACAGGATTTCTGCTGGGGTAAGGGGAGAACAGAATTTGTTGTGACTAACAGATTTCATCTTTTGAAAAGAAAAGTCACTCCACAGCAAAACTCTTTCTGTTGATTGATTTTTTTTTATTTTTTTTTTTTTTACCACTGTTAACATAAGAAATCTGTGAGGTTTGCAGCTCCCCAGAGCTGGGCCCCAGCACAGGTTTATCCCTGAACTTCAGTTCTTGACAGGCAAATCAAGAATGGATGATTTGACTGGAATGTGACACTGCACACAGGTCTGAGTGGAAGCCAACGAAGTGCACAGTCCACTGAAGCCACATTGTGTCAATCAGCTTCTCAGATTGTTCTCAAAATCTTTTGATTAGCCAGCACCAAATTATTTCAAAAATTCATTGAGAATTCACATTTTTTTCCCTTTGAACTCTGCAGGAATTATCTTCAAGCAATAAAATCATATTGACTGCCAGAATGGCAAAAAAACCCAAACAAACCCTCCAAAAAAACAAAAAAAAAAAACCAAACAAAAAAACCCCACTATCAACCAAAGAAACAAAAAAACCCCAAAACCAAAAAAAAACCAAACCAATCAAAAAAACCATTGCAACCAAAAAAAAACCAAAACCAAAAAAAAAAACTCAAAACCAAAAAAAACCCCACTCCAGCACTTCTATACTGCTCATAGCACTGCAACATTTATGAACCAGTGAGCTTTAGTGAAAGCTGCAGCATTCAGCTTTTCCATGAAGCATGATGAGCTTTCCATAAATTGCAACCACATTTCTCCTAGAGGGATATGAATAAAGTCTATTTATGGAATATTCAGCAAGTGGTTGCAGGGTGAAAATATCACTTGTTTCTTCAAAAAACTAAATTACCAATTTTCTGTATCCTGGATCCCATTATCTTTTCTTCCCCTCCAAATCTGAACTTCTTTTGCACAAATACACACTAACCACATAAACTAAACTGACCCACATACAGCCTCTGTGCATTTTTTGTACACATAAACATGCAATAGGAGCACTATAAATACAAACACATAAAACTGTGTCTAGAAATAGAAACAGCAGCGAAGACATTTTATGGGAAAACATGAAAGCAGAGACAAAAAAATATGGACATCCTTGAATGAATACCAGGATGATCAGGGTAAAGGAACAAAGACCACTAAATCTTGAAAATTCACAATTTATCTTGGCCAATTTGATTTAGATGGAATATCTGCCACAGTGTGACAACCACAGGTAATAATTGTTCACCCAGAATCCATTATGTGGTAAAGTCCTACTTCCATGGAAATCAAATATCCATTAGTCTCATGTTTTGCTTTAACTTGACATATACAAAAAGTTGTGTGTTCCTGGACAAGGAGGGCATAATTCTAAAACTATTTTTTCACAAAATATTCAAAAGAATGTGCATAATTAGGAGCCAAAGCACTTTCCTCTAACATCAGGCACTTGATTCTAGCAAAAAGCTAAGAATAATAGTCAGCAGTGCATTTAAGTCAGGAAACCAAATATTGCTCATGCTGAAACAAATGACTGTCGCCAACAGACAACTGAAAATTTAAAAATCACCTCTTTTGAAAGGGCCTGAAACTGTTAAAATTCCATATGTCTTTTCTCTCTTGGAATGATAAATGCAGCCATCAGCTGATAGGATGTTCTACCATAGGTTCTATTATTAAGCTGTGTGAAGAGGCATTGGCAATTATTACTAATTTTATTTTAGGCATCAGCACAGAAAAGTAGATGAAGTTATTTTCAAGCAGTTCTCTTAGTCTGTCCAGACAGATAAAATGCAGTCATCTTCCCAAAGAAAATGTGTGGGGTTTCATTATCTTGAAAGGTCAACCATTCTAAAAAATTAAGTTCTTAGAAGTTCTGGTGTTATTTCATGGAAGGAAAACCCAAATAATAATAGCATAATGGAGTTAGCTTGGCAACAAGCTTCCAGGAAAGAACCAACTCTCTAAAGAAAATATTAGAGAGAAAACATTAAATCTCTAAGATGGAGGTTTTAATAGGACGCATTCTCAGGGTGCCCAGGAAAAATGGGAGTTAAAATACATTAAAAGCTATTACATGTACTGCATGACTTATTTACATGTATTAATGCACTCTGTAGCAGTACACACCCCAGATTTCAGGGACAATGAAAAATGCAAACATGCAACTGTAAATACCACAAATTTGCCCAATGGGCAAGTAAATCTGGATTATCTTCAGTATATGTGCTGATCAGTAGGATAAGCATTGAATGCAAATACATGCTGGTTTGGATTAAGGCTTATTTTGTGGGGTTTTTTTAAATAAAGATCATCTTGTCACACTTCCAAGATGATGCCATATACTTTAGCAGATGAAATTACACAAGGAGAAAACAGTTATCTACCAACAAGGCTTCCTGTGTTAACCTTGCACCTTTTTAACACCTTAAACTAAGGCAACAGATTCCGAGCTCCCATTCTAGAAAAGCTTTTCAACTCTCACAATTTGTTTTCCCTTTCCTCGCCATAACCCTAAGTCCTACCCCTCACCTTGAATTCTATATATAAATAATGTAACTACCAAAGAAAATCTTCAGTGCATCTAAGAAGCCTCTGCAGAGATCTGTGAGGAAATAAACTGGGAGAGTTGGGAACACGGAATCAAACCTGCCTCTAGCGCATGTGTTGGTGTTGGGAAATTACAAAACAATGATGGTATCACTCCATTCCAAAGCCTGACTTGGCATTTCTTTTTTATAATAGGACTGGCCCTGCTCTGAGTGGGGTCTGGAATGGGTAATGGCAAAGCTCCAGTCCACCTACCTGGTGTTTGTGCTTTTCAACTTCTTTAAAACTTGCCCAGAGAAGTAAGTTGTGGCTGCACCATCCCTGGAAATGTTCAAGGCCAGGTTGTATGGGGCTTGGAGCAACCTGGTCCAGCGGAAAAGGCCCCTGCTCATGGCAGGGGGGTGGAATGAGATGAGTTTTGAAGTCCCATCCAAACCAAACCATTCTATGATTCTATGATTCTATGATTCTATGATTCTACAACTCCATGAAACTAGAGACAGTATAAATACTAAATAAAGTGTTTCCATCTGTGATTCAAAGCAAACTTCATACACAAATAACAACTATACAAACCTCCATAACCTCCCACATCATTATGTGGGTATCAAATTTAACTCCAATTCTGTATTTCCAACCCTCTGGGACAAAGCAGAAACATCTGTCTTTATTTCAGCTGCCAGTCTAACAGTATGTTTTAAGATAAATCACCCTTTATGAATAATTAATACTGCTTTCTCAGATTTGTGATTATTAAGTCATTATTTGTTTGTTTTCAGTGATGATTCATCTGTTTTCCTTTCTCGTGCTTAGTCATACTACTCCGGAGGAAAACGAAACCCTCAGATAACTTGCAAATTCTGGTTAGAACTGAATAGTCAGCTTTTAAGAGCTTTGTATTTCAGAATATCCAGCTGAAAAAGTACACAGACCAAAGGATATTATGCATTGGGGTTTCCTGTGTACAGAAAGAACCCTGGGTTATAAATTACTCCAGCAGTGGAAGGTGTTGAGGTTGGCACACTGAAGCCCAGGGACACAGGCACTGATCATAAAACAGTTTTAATGAGGATCACATAAAGAAGGGTTGGGAGAGGAATGAAGGAAATTCCATGTCCTTAGCAATCTATTTTGTCTTTTTTTGGGAACAGAGTATCTGAGTCTGCAATTCTCAACGCAATCAAAGCAATCATCCCACCAGCCTTTCCAATCACTGATGCCATAGAAAATTACTGGCATTTCTCACTGGGTCTGTCTTCTTTTGGACTGGTCTGGTAAATCAGTACAGAGAATCTGCCACAAATCAGGTAGTAAAAATACACAAAGTAATTGAGAAAACAACCTGGAGGAAGAATTGGCAATGATGGGTGAAAACTGTTTCCAGAGAGACCAACTCCTTAATCTGACTTAACCAGCAGCAATACAAACACCAGAGGCAAAACCCAGTACACAACTGGGAAGCGAGGGATGCACAAAGACTGTAGCAGCCTGTAGCAATGGGAAGCCCCATATTCCACAGCAGCCCTCATCTTAGGTCAATAAAAAAATCCTCTTCAAACTGCACTTGAGGAAGAAAAAGGAAAGCAGCAGGTTGCAGGGTCAGGAAGACACAGGGAATTTGAAATTTCATCTCAAGTTCCTCTGAGCCTCAATAACGGGTTTGGAATAAACTGAGCACAGATTTGCGGATCCTCTATCTACAATTAAAAATAAAACCTCTTCCTAGAGGTGGCGTCTTGAAATTCCAAGATCAGGAAGGTCTCTGGCAATAAATATTGCTGTGATGCTGAGGGGAATATTTAGAAGTCCTCTCAGACAGAAGGACAGAAGCCTAATGCCACCTCATTGCCAAGCCAGTGACAGGCAAGTGGAGCAATGAAATAAGCTCTGCCAAAAAGCCAAACTACAACTGAAAGGACTGGTCTTATGCACTGAACTATAGATACTGACAGCAAGTCAGTGCAAAAAACATTTGCTTTGCTTATTAATCAGGGATGTCGCCAGAAGCAAAGTACAGCCACGTAGTTTTAGTTTAATCTCAAAATGGGTGTGAAAGTCCCAGGTTATTAAAAACCCTGAACAGGACACTCTGTTCTGACCAATCATTTCCTAAGCTTTATTCACCACCATTCACTCCTAGTGCTTTTTCAGCCAGTGTAATGAGTCATTCACTGGTTAAACCAGGAGGCTGCAAGACTGAGCTTCCCACTATATTACTGTCTTATTTCGTAGCCTGAGGCAAAGTAATGATCTTTTCTCAGCCTGTCTATATGTAATATGCACATTATGCTTCTCACAGGGATATGATTCGTTCACTGATGATAAAAAACATCTCAGTGTTCTCAGAAAAACAGTATCATAAATCCACAAGAGGTAAGCAACAGGGGGAAAACAACTGGCTTCCCATACCAGTGCAGCTGGGCAACTTAGAAGTTGCAACAAACTTTTTACCTAGAATTATACCATTCTTCAATATCAAGTTCTTCAATATTTTTATTTTAAAAAATATTTCTTTTAATATTCCCAAGAGAGCTTCCAATCTTATAAACGTAATGTTGGCCAGAAGAAGAAAGTCAGAAGTTCATCCTGCCCTCAGAGAAAAATACCCACTTGACTATTCCAGGACTTTTAATCTGGAGCCAGAAGGGATGAGATCTTCCACATCATCCCACAAATCCTGAGAGAATGGGAACAGCAAGACTTGAGCTCTGTCAGCTCAGGAGAATCACACAAGCTCAAAAAAATGATGGAGATTCTGTAGAGCATCTCCAACAAGCTGAGTTGGAAAGCTGGTGTGAGAGAAGGAAAGCAACCAGATAAAATGGAGAAGATAGAATTTGCTTCTGTGGTTAAACAGACTTGCTCATTTATTTTATTAAAATTCCACTGGAGCCTTGGTCAGCAATGCAATTGCAGAGACTGTTAATGACAGATAGGCACAGCATGAAAAAGGAGTTCCAGCAGTTCCACAGAAGAATTTTACAACTTTTTTTGGGGGGGAACTAGTTAGACACTTGACCTATCAAAGATGTTATTTGCTCAGAGTCATGTTTCATGTTTCTAGCTCATATTTCACTTTGTTCTTAAAAGCAAAGCATGATGTCCAAATTAGACATCAGCATAGGCTTTGCTCTCCCACACCATACCAATGTTCTCCAGGTTTTTAAAAACCTGTTATTGGGTGAAAAGGCAAAATTATCCCTTAATCTTCAACTTTTACTACCTTGGAACAGATTGATTATGTTAGAAGTATTCCCCTCACAAGCATTGAGAAATGTTTTGAAAAGAATTTTTTTCACCTACAGAAATACAACTTGGCAGAAACATAGTTTTCCCTAATGAAGTCTTGGCTTATTTGTCTATATTTGTCTTGAACACAACACAGAAGAATTCTGTGAATTAACAAAACCAGTACATGTTTCTGCGTAGCTACTTAGGCCTCTATGGAACAAGCCTGTAGGTGTATTTATGCAGCAAACAAATTACATATGTGGGCAGGCAATAGTAACGGTACCTTTTATCACATCTCATCTGCATTTCCAGCATGTCAACAGCACACAGGCAAGAATCTTGAACAAAGAGGAAGATTTTACACTGAGACTTGCTCATTTAATTGACAACAGGAACAACAAAGTTAATTTCCAGAAGTTTTTATCCTTTAAGTATCCCGATTTAGATTTTGTCGACATGAATTGCATTGGATTCCAAATGCTGAGATGCCAACATAGTGAGAGATGTAGTCAGATAAAGCTACCTTACAGCTCTTAATTCCTTACAAATCTTGAATGACACCCAACCACAAGCAGGAAACCACAGCAAAAATGCATCTTAAGACTATTCTAGAGATTCATGAGAGCTTTAAACAGACAATGAAACACATCAGCACTAACACTCACCATCCACCAGCAGCAAGTCATTAGCTGAAAATGAAATACATTCACTTAACAAATAGGACTGGAATCACAAGTCATCCTGGCTTTGCATAAGGGAGACAGCATTAGCATTGACAAGACTCCAAAAATGAGCAAATTTAAAGGACAGGACAATTAAAATGTTAACCACTGCCTGCAGCCTTATTTGCTAAAGTGTTCCCAACATTGCCACCATCAAACAACTGCTGCTTCAGATGGGAGTGAAGTGCCAAGACCTTGCACTTTGTTTTAATTTGAATTGGATCTACAGCACAGGCTGGATATATACAATAAACTGAAGTCACAGATTAACTCAAGTAGATAAACTGAATTCTCCAGACACTTCTATGTAACAGCCAAAAAGGTGCAGCTGGAAAGATGAAAACCTCGGATGTACATACACAGCTTTGCCCTGGTCTCCCCACACCTCCCAAAACAACTCAATCTGTCTCTAATAACAATCCTTGATATTTCAGATGTTGTGATGAGATTCAAACTGAGAAGCCTAAACTGGAACTTCAGCTGTGTCAGGAATTGTTAATCCTTTTACGGAGTAATCAGGAGCCAAATTCATTTTGTGATGACAGACTGCAAATAAAGGGACTTGCAGGGCCACCAAACATGCCAAGAGCAAGATGCAACGTAGGTATATGAGGTCAGAACTAGGTCAGAACTTATCATTTCCATATTTCATAAGTTTTGCCAAGTTCCAAATCAGAGACAATCACATAAACCTCAAAACATGACAGCAAGAAGATAAAAATTCCCCTTGGTTAACAAACAAATGAAGACAAGAGTATACAAGTATCAGATAAAGCAGAAAGGAGACCAGATAAAACCTCTCTCAGAAAAAGAAAATCATACAGAGAACAGTAATTATAGGCAAGTATTCTTGTCTTCACTACAGACACATCTTTGACATTTCCACTCTCTCACAAAAACTGTGTATTTAAAGTGTGAAACCACTAAAATACAACTATCAACTGCTGCTTGACCATTGACTCTACATCAATACAAGGTGGATTGCCTTTACTCTGCAATTATTTTTAACCTATCACTCCACAAGGAAGAAATTCAGGGGAGAATTTAATGATTACAAAGTGTTTTAGAAACTGACTTGCATTGAATTTTACAAATTTACAGCAAATTTGAATGTCAATAGGTACCAAATTTACCCGTCTTCAGTTTCAGGCCAAGGCACAACCAAGCAGGAGCATTCACCCCTGGATTCCAAAAGAACTTTCATTGTTTTTACTAACCAAAACCACCAATGGTAAAAAAAATACCAAAACAAAAAGAAACCACAAAAAACCAAAACCAAAACAAACCAACCCCCCCTCAAAAAACCAAACAAAAAGCCCTCCACCAATTAAAAATTTCCCTTGTCTCAGAAATGTTCGTCTAATAAAGCAAATTGGGTGGTATGTGAACAGATAACTGGGAAAACAGCAACTATAAGGGAAAAGAGATGTCATAGTGATTGTAAAATTTCAAGACACAACCACTAAAGTAATTACAACCAGTTTAAGCCTTAATAGGAATGAAATACTCTAAGCAAGAGAGAATGTACACATGGGATTGCTCAAGTTATGAGTATGAAAAGCAACAAGATTAGCTAGAGAGGTAGAGGAAACCTCCCATACAGTAATACTCTAGCAGCTAGAGCAGCAAAATCATATGCATTTTCACAGAAAATACACACTACTTTATTTTATTCTAGGTCACTAGTCTGTGACCTAGAACCTTCTATCTCCACAAACACCTGGACTGTGAAAGCTACAAACATACAAAGCTGTAAAGAATGTGAAAGCCATAAACACATAATTTATTAATCTACAGTTAAGATCATGGATTATGAGTTTGTGTCATTTTTTATCATGTTCCCTGCTGATTCCTTTTGTAGGCCAGATGAGCCTCTCTCCACCTACTGTACCTGTTCCTCTGACTGGCTCCTGTTTCACAGAATGGCAAAGCAGAATAAAGAGCTGCCTCCTGCCCTTCTCTGTGCCCATCCCAGGGGGGTGCAGGACACACTGACTCAACCTCCCAGCCTGATCCCACCCAAAACCAGAAAATACTATTTTTTTCTTGTTTGGTTTTGGTTTGTTTTCTCCTGCTGTTTCAGTGAGTTGAATTGAGTCACTGTGCCATGAAGCGTCACAGCCAGAAATGCCTGAGTTTCTTTCACATCAGAGTGAGAGATGAGAAAGAATGTGACTAAGCAACATCTGGCAGTTTTGATAGGAACAACCCATTACTGCCTTGTCTTTTCACAAAGCCATACCCTCCTTTCTCTGTCTTTCCCTTCAGCCAGTGTCCATTTACCTAAATCTCATTCAATTATGAAAGAAAATAATTGTAGAATCGAGATCCCTTCAGTTTCCCCAATTCTTTTTTGACAATCCTTCCATTTTTTGGTTTATTTATGTACTGAGGACAGGAGCTGCCTGTTAATGTGTGCTCACTCTGTGCTGCTGCTTGGCAGAGGGAACAATTTTTCGGTTATAACCACATGGATTTAGCCAAATACTGCATATACAGAAAGCTTGGGAAAGATGGTGTTAAAAACTGGTTTGGGTATGCAGAAAGAGCAGCATTAAAATAATTTCCTGATATGAAAGAAACTGTTTTAAAAGGTATGGAATAATGGAGTCCATGTATCAGAAGATAGGAACCTTCAGCAGCAAGACCTTTGAAATAATGCCCCCCGACCTTGAATAAATTCTCAGAGAAGTACAATTAATTTCATTATACCCTGAGAAGAAAGTGTACCTATCAGTGTACTATTGTACTCATACTTTTTCTATGCTACATGTTTGGTGAATAAAAAGGGTTACATACTAGCTTATTATTATTAAAATATGATGACAGTGCCTGTGTCTCCCCAAGCACCACAAAACTCCAAACTCATACCCTCAGAAAAATCTTTTCATTTTTATAAGCCATCTGTCAACAGGCCATTTCTTCTCTGCCTTCCCTTTGATCATACAACCCTAATTTCCTCAATGTGGCAATTAATCTCTTTTCCCCCTGATTTTTATATAAAGATATTAGAAAACCCTCTGAAGCCTCCACGCTGTAGACTCAGCTAATATATGCAGACTTGTATTCCTATAATTATCCTTTTCTTTCCCTCCCTCCTTTCTCCCTTTCACATATCATCTATCATATCTTGTTTCAATAGGACCACATGATCTTTTTGTGCTCACTGAGTACCTACCCAGCGTGCTGCAAGCTGTCCTGTGCCAGATGTAATCACCCACCACCCACAATTCTGCTCCTCAAATTACCAACAGAAATGTCCAGGCTCTTTTTCCTTTGGCAAACTCCACATTGATTTTATGCCTCCCGTTCATGCACTGCACTGCTAAGAAAATGAATGGTGTAGATGTCAGGCAGAAAAGTGTGTGTCTGAAACCCTTCACTATTTCAGAAGATTGTCTTTTGCTCACATTAGGTCTTATCTCCTTTAATATAAAAACCAAAAAAAAATTAAAACCCCCAACTTTCCTAGAATGAATCTTTTGAAGAATAGGGTATTGAGACAGTGCTTGAGAAAATAAAATCATTCTCCTAAGAAGCAGAACATTTAATGTGATTGGATACATCACTCCCCGAGCATTCATTTCATGCGCAAAATCCTTTTGATGCTTTATACCTTCGGTGTCACAATAAAAATATCTTCTTATTACTGAGGCACGATAAGAGAGTAAACAGCAGCTGTGTGATAGCACTGATGTAGCAGAACATATCCCCCTGAGGATTCTTGACCTTTCAGCCTTGGTTTTCAATGCTGCACCTAAAAATAGCTTTTCTCCACTGACAAACATTACAGCTCCATGCTGCAGAATAGCAATGAGGAGCTTTATGCTCTAATGGCTTTACTATAAATAGAATCTCTTCATTGCTAAAAGCTCTTCATTAAAAGGATTAGTGACTACAACACACAACAGGAACAGCCGATACCAAACCTCAGGCTTTGTAGCAGAAGCTGATTTTAAATTTACTTGATTTTAAGGTTTATGAAGTAACTGGGTAATTTGGTGAGTAAAACAGAATGAAAAAGAACCCCCTCCCCCCTTCCACACAACGTTTTGGAGGGCTGATTTTGATATAAAATTAATAGTTTGAGGAATCAGCTTCCTACTATTCTCATTTTCCCCAGTTCGATGCCAAATTGACTGTATAATGCAATGTCAAAATGGAGCACAAAGTCACAATAAAACTGATGTCAGTGTTTGAGCATAACAAATGATCAGTTCTCTGCTAGAGCAGAAAAATTCCCATTCCTGCCTGACTTCAGACAGGGACACAAATCCTCCTAGGGCTGGGCTGTGGCTCGTCTGTGCTGCAGCAGGAGTCACATTTGGGGACTGAAGTAGGAGGGTGACAAAGCCAGGGACAACAAAGTGAGCAGCAGAATGGGAATCCCACTTCCCATGTCAGGGTAAATACTTAATAAAGCCAGCATTAGGAAGGTTACTTTGAGATACAGTGGCAAATACAGCATTAGTGATGTTTCACAAATACCCAGCCACGGGAAGAAGACTGGAGACAAAATGTAATTAAAGCAGAAATAAGGCACATTTTTAAAGTGATGAGTTATCCCAACATCGCAACAGTGAAAGACTGACCAGGAAGTTTGAAACTTCAAGGAAAAAGATAAACATTACCTGCCAAATGTGAGATAAATTGACCATCTACAAATATTAGAAGAGAAGCTTGTCAAATACTCTGTTAACAAAAACATGTCTAAAGCATTCAGAGATTTTTAAACTTCACTGGTACAAATGGTGGTGAATATGCGGCCAGTCAAGGAAATTCAACCACTTTGAAACTGATTGTATTTGAAGATATGCAGTAACTTTGCATATCCACTGGGAAAAGGAAACTATTCCACTCCCAGGTGCAGTTTCCTTGCTCCCATCCTAGCCTGGCTTACAGAGCCACCTCTTCATGAGCCACACCAGTCAACAACCAGCAGAGCTTAAATTAACCTCACAAATGGGCTACTGCATGCTCTAAGCACTGGTCACTCCTGGGTCCACACAAGCAAGAGTTTAGCCTCAAATAAAAGGCTATTTCTTGGAGCACTTCCATATGCAAGAGAACATCTTATCCCAAAACATCCATCAGATAAAAGGTGATTTGAAGATATATACTGAGTATCAAATCTTCTGAGGTTCTTAAGGATAGGAACATCTGTCTACGGAACCATTCTATATTTTTAATTGACAAACCAGTGCACCAGCTGATTGCCCATCAGTAAATTCCACTCATGGGTCTTTGATTATTTTTTTTTTTTCTGAGGTTCTGAAAATATAGTCTGGCTTCAGTACTTTTAATTTGTTTGAATTAAAGCAGATGTGGTAATGTTATTCAACTTTTTTTTTTTTAATAAAAGACACAGATCTGAGTAGTTGAAAGCAAAGGCACATTTAACTATATTCTGGGTTTTCCTCTTTTATATTTGTTTACTGTTAGAGAACAGAAATTTTATCAAATATAAACCAAATTTAGATTACCAAAATAACTAAGGATGGCTTTTCCCCCTCTGACATTTAGACAAATGGCAAATTTTGACTGCCTGCAAAAATTGCTAATATGCAGAACTGCAGACTTTTTTTCATTTTAAATTAGAGGATTTGCTACTAACATGCCATATGCTGTGTGATATGTTTAACAGAATGTTACACTTCTAATTGCATACCAATCAAGGCCTCATATTTTTCAACAATTAGTGGAGTAAAGTATAAATTTCCTCGTGTCGTTGGTGCTTTCAGGCATCCAACAGCGCCTACAATATTTTAATCCATACTTCTCCCAAATAACAAATACAATTTCTCTTCAGTCAGAGACCTTCAGATACAGGAGACTGAAAAGTAGAGGATGGGGGCACAGGAGAAAGAAGACTGCATTTCTGCTGACAGCACCATCCTTCTGACTTCCCAGGGTTTCCGACAAAAGTCTAATATATTCAACCCCAAAAATGGGGAGGGGATCTCAGCTGGGGTTTTATGTGAATCTGCTTATAATGTCTTGACTGGAAGATGTTTTTATATATATGTATAAAAATATAATTATGTATGTATATAAAAACACCATAATAAGGTTTCTCTGTTAACAGGAGTTGAAAGAAAAAAGCCTGCAGCTATTTCTGACATCTTAAGGATCTTACAGAATGAATTTATCTGTACATTCAAAAATCACCCATTTTCAGGGGTAAAGAAAATAGATGTTCTCTAGTCTTGGCAATTACACCTAGTTTGAGTGGAGTATGAGAATGGAAAAATCAGGAAACAGCTCTCCAGGCAGATCTTGGTAAGTTTCAGTTTTAGGATAAAAAACCTTTATTAGAAGGTGTACAATCCTGATTTTCACCATACAGTTTCCAAAGTTGCAAGACATTTTATGCTGATTATAGCTCATTTTTTGTTTGTCTCTATCAACTCACTTGCTGATATTCAAATTTCACTAACAGTGATGAGTCTTCCCATCATATCATTTATTATTCGTAACAGAGCATGAGTGAGCTACCTAATGAATAGCAAGATAACTTGGATGCATTTTAATCCCTGTTTCAAAACAGAAAGAATCCCAAATGACTTTTCCCCTAGAAATTATCACATACAAGTGAAATTTTACAGAGTAAAATATTTGCTTGTGTTTATTCCAGTGTTTGCAAACTTTAATAAATTCAGTTTACCATCAGAATATGAAATAATGAAATTAAAGACTGGATGATCACTGTTTATAAAGGTAGTTGTAATGGGCTATTAATTGCCACATTCCACATAGTAAAAATTTAATTTCTAGTGAAATGCTCAGGTCCAGTGGAAACTTTAGCATTGGAAATATTTGAAAATGCACATGTACCTCCTGTTCATCAGTGTTATATCAGAAAACCCTTGATATAGGCTGTCTAGATTTTTGCATGTCTCGAAAAGCACAGGAGTCATCACTACATTATTTCCATTTAAAGCTTCTTCTCAAAGGTGGTTCAAAGACTTAATTACTGCAAGTTTATGTACAATTAGTACTATCCAACAGAATTACCTAACAGTATACTGGGAGTAAATATGAATGCTCTTAGCATGAACTTCTGGGAATAAAGACAATAACTGAACAGTCAAGGGTCACATTTGGAATCTGTGTCACTGAGAAATATCCAAAGTCCATACAGAATACAGTGAGGTTCAAATTAGAGGAGCAAACCATGATATAACTGATGACACAGCTAACCTGCTACAAAAGTCCAAAGGAGCAATGTTTTAGAATCTACACAACACTAAATCTGAATAAAATGTAGTTCCTGGGCTAAATGACATCTTTAGTTTTCAGCAATTTTTTGATCCTTTCACGTTTAAATTTAGACATATAACAATTTTCTGCTGAATTCATACCATCAAAATTTCCAACTTAACTTAAGGTTTGCTGATTATTATGGCACTTTGGCAAACAAACAGCTCCACAGTCTGAAACTCCACATGAATGACAGAGGTAAATGCCATCTGTGTTATTTTAAATAAATTAGGTAAAATGACTGAATTATTACCAATTTGCCAGCACCAGAGGAATACAAAAGACACTTTAAAAGGAGAACAAGAAGGATTAAGAATGATGCCATACCATATGTCAGAGTTTTTGGTAATTTCACTCAATCCATAGCCTAGTAAATGATTTATTACACTAACAGAAGGGTTTGTGAAGGTTAATTCTGCATGATGAACAAGTTGCTGGATTTTTTTTTTTTTATTCTCTCAAAATAACAGGAGAGTTTCATTGTCTGCCACAGTGCCTTTTGAAGAACAGCTTCCAGATTATCATCGCCAACGACTATTACGAGCTGCCTCCCCTATCAGATGTGTATCACTTCATGTCACAGTCCTGCTCCCTTCTGCCCATTTTTCCTTGTCTGATTCATGCACAGCATTCTCAGAGGTACAAAACCACATACTGTGACAGACACAAAGCCAAAACAATTCCTCACAAGCAAACAATCCTGTATTGCCTCTTTCTCATTCCTTGTCTTTTGTCATTCCAGAATGTTTTTTACCTTTGTGTAGCATCTATTTGTTCCGCAGGGATTTCTGAGTATTAGTGACTCCAAACAACTGCACTACAACCTTCCCAAAAATGCAGTTATTGTGTAATGAAAACTAACATAAACTTGAAATTCACTTGCATATCTGGGGTTCCTAACAACTGTTAAATTTCCAGCCTGTGAGGCTGATACTACTTTATTACACTATTGGTCCTGGTGCTGAGTACCTGAAACTTGAAATTTAATCAAAATTAACTGCTAATGATTTTGGTGTTTTAATTATTCTGTATTTAATCAAAGTGACTACATTATTATCCATCTTAAACATTCAAGATCCTACTAGAGATACACTAGAGAGACACAGCAGCAACTTGTCAAACACTGTGTTGTAGCCAGGCACCAACTCTCACATTGATCTTAATTCATAAACTTTGTTATGAGCCAGAAGGCTTAACAAGCTGGATTTATTCCATCATTGCGTGTTTCAAACTCCTGCTTGTGAGACAGGCAATGCTGGTTTCAACAGCTTACATTACACTCTGTGAAATACTAAATATTCACTATAACGTGGTGGTTAATGAAGGACAACAGAGAGCCTTGGAAATGATGGCACAGATTCACTTTAAGGTGGATCATTAAGGATCCATGTCAGGAATGAAGCTACAGAAGATCTAAGCTTGTCAAGCAGATCTAAGAAAACAAAAAACACACTTTACACCAGACACAGACAAAGGCTACTGAGATAATTGTGGGGTGAGAAATAATAAAAAAACCCACTCTGCTATCAAAGAGACTGGGAGAGTTAGTCCCACTGCTGTCTCAAGATGCACAAAAGAAAGAGCAAGAGTGATAAAAGGCAAACATCAGAGACTGAGAAAAGCTATTTAAACTAAAGAACAATATTGACATGAGAACAAAAGAGCTGGAAATGAGTCACAAATAAATTTAATCTTGAAATTCCTATTTGCAGCAAGGATCTCAGACGGAGCTCAATAAGTTTACAAAAGGCTCTCCAAACAAAATTATATTGAGACACCTTCTGCAGTCTACTGAATTAAATAACATGAAGATGTATATTTCATGTTATGAGATTAATTTAAAGCAATATGCAGACAAAGCACAATCTAAGTACCCATGAGCAGAAATCATCTCCTTCAAACACAGCTGAAATGTTTAACAAAAACAGTTCATAATTAGCAAATGGTGAGCGCATTGCTGATTAATACCTTCATTAGGAACAGATGTTCAGAAATTCACTCGTTGATCCAGCAAAAATACATACAAAATTATAGTTACTAGGAAAACAGAAGAGGTCATTTTGATTCTGACAGACAAAAGTTCAGGTTGTTCGCTCCAACTGACAGCTGCTCACTGACCTTATTTCCATCCCAGTCTCAGACCTGAGATTGCATTTCTCACCCATTTTTATCTTCTGTGCTTCACAACCACTTTTTGGCTATTTGGTCAGTGAGATAAACCTGGATGTTTTCTTCCTGGAAGTGAAGCATGTATGGGAAAAGAAAGGTGATGTAGTTGTTGGGAGTTAAGCACCATGAAGGAACTCAGTGGACAGGACAGTGTGGACACTGGGGTCAGCTCCTGGTTTTGGGGGGATTTATGCCTGGGTGTCTGATGCCTTAAGCTTTAGCTTTCATATTTTCAGATTCTGTGCTGCCTAGGGATGTACTTCTGAGCCTCATATTAAGTGCTAGTAAGCTCTCTTCACAGATCAGGTAGACAAAACAAATCCTTTTCCTGCTGAGGACCGAGGACAATGGGAACAACTTTCAAGCCCAAAAGTATAAACAGTGGACTGAAGAGAGAAAACAAGAAGGACGAGACCTCACAACCCAAAGCTGTAACTGGACAATTAAATCCCACTATGCAAATGAACCAAAACTTATAAAAATGTAAGCTCTCATGACCAGTGACCCATTTTGTGACCATTCTTAGTTCACCCTGGGTGTAGCCCTGGTCAGGCCCTGTCCTGCCCAAGGTGGATCCTGGATGCCTTCAATAAATACCTACTTTATACTCTAGCTCTGTCCAGTCTCTGCTTCAGGTCAGCTTTCCCAAGGCATCACCTCAATTACTGGGCACAATGAAGGAGCTATAAATATGGCTCATTTCAGAGAAAGGGTCCAAGTGGCCCAATGCAGAGGTGCAAAGTTCTGTTTTACTCAGCCTGAGCTCTGAGTAAGGCCAAGCCCCAGCCAAGAAGCCCTGCCAGGTCTGGGCTGCTGATTGCACCCAAGCAGGTCTCCAGCTGAAGTCTGCAGCTTGTGAGCAGCATCAAAGCAGCTCTGAGGCTTCATGTCCTGCTAAAACAAATTTACTAAATGCTCCCACAGCTGGGAGCACTGATGGAAGGCTTCCTACCAGAGCCATTCGAGGCTGGTGGAACTGCTTCTGCTCTGAAGTTTCTGATTTATGATCTCCAACACTTTTAATACCTGGGTTTTTCCTTTGACTTGAACAACTCAACTCCATCTTTCACTCAGAAAACTGACAGTTGACTCTTTATCAAAGCACAGAAATGTAATTATCCTTTGACACTTCTTTTAATTATTGAGGATTGCTCCTGCTGCCTTTTTTTTTTCTCCTGAAGTTTTCACACGAGGCAAGCAATTACTTCTCTGCGTAATTCCAAATACTGCTGAGATATTTTCCCTTTTCCATATCCTACTAACTTTTTAATTGACTCTTCCTTATTTCATCTCATGTGTCTGGCCTCGATATAGAAATTCTGTAACAGCTCTGTATGTATCTAGTATTATTGAGCCACAACTTCATACAATACTATGAAAAATGTAATGAGTAATAAAAGTCAACTTGAGTATCATTTGACAAAAGCCCTTTTGTACAAAGCCATCCTACAGAATGCATTTGCTCAGCTTTCCTTTTATATTCTGAGATGGAAAAAAGGTCTCTTCTCCTTCTGCAACTTTTTCTAATGCATCCACAGGTAATGAGAAATGTTACTAAAGTGACCCTGAATTTTTGTTTAGTAAGGATAAAGACATTAAGTAAAAAGTCCACGATCCCTACTGAGTATACATTATGAATAAATACACAGAATTACAGCTCAGAAAAGATTTTCTGTTTCCCTGGCTTCATTTGTAAAATCAAATCAATTATTGATTCAAAACAATCAAGTGAAATTAAGTGGGTTTTTTTTTAATTAAATTTATTAAGATTCTTAATCCAAAGGTCCAGGATAGAAAATAAAAAACAAAAGTAATATCTAGTTCTGATATTGTTTTACTGAAGGGACAATGGGGAGATGCAATAGGCTAGGAAAATTCACCAAATGGAGGGGGAAAAAAAAATCATGCTTGCTAAAAAATAGACAGCTAGATGTCAAATTTGAGAGAGACTGAAAAGGAGAAAATAAGAGGACATGAAAGAGAGCATTTCAGTCAAAGCATATGTTTCTTCATACAAATCTGTCTGCTCTGGTCTCTGTACTGCTGAGGTTTTGACAGTTGGAAGCCATTAATTTCAGAATTACAAGGCTTATTGAGCTGGATTTATGGTCTTTGCAGTTGTTAATTCACTTCTGCTTCCTTGATGAAGTAAAGGACTACTTCAGAATGAACAATGAAAATGAAGCTGACTTCCCTCAAAACATTTGGAGAACTGCTGATGGAAGGTCAGCATTGTCCTTAACCAACGAGTCAAAATACCTGAGGTGGGGGAAAAACTCACAGAAATACTTGGAAAAATTTGCTTTTAGTACTACAAAATAAAAGGGAAATGTTCAATTTATCTTGATTAAGTACAAACTTCAAACAACGGCAGAAGTACATGAGCATTTCTACCGAGAAGACATCATGGCCCAGTCAAATGAGACATTTTCTTGGTGAAAAAGGGCCTGATCCCAAGCCCAGCATGGCCAGCGAGGCAACTGCTTTCATTTACAGCATTCCTAGCCTTCAGTTCCAAGCATGTGCATTGTACTTTTCAAGTGAAATAAAACAAAAGCTGGGAAGTGTCAGCAGCCAGAGAAGGAAAGCTCAGTGTGAGCCTCGGGACTGAGGGCTCCCCTCCTCTTCATTGCCCCAAATCATTCTCACATAAAACCTGTTCTACACAGGTAGGACAGGCTCTACTCTCCTCCTCTGCAATTAGCATATTTTCCATTTCTCATTCTCTACACACTTAACTGTACAATTTGTTTAATTGTTGGACCATTAAAATCTTGCCTGATCAAAGCATTTTTCTTGCTTTTCTTGCTAATACAGACTTCTGATCTAATTTCCATTTTTTTAAGCTGTCCACAAAGTGAAACTTTTTTTCTATATTTTTATTCAAATGGTATTTCTGTGTTCATCAAAGTAATAGAAATCTATTTCCCTACAGATTCACTGATAGTTTTTCACCAACTACCTTACAAGACAGCTTTTTTGTCTTTTCAATCTTCTTCCTTATAATTATCTTCACACAGTTCTTTTTGAACATGTATCCCATTGTCATAATTATTACAGTAGCTTTTCATTTTTTTTAATTTGGATGTTCATTTAATCTATTATCCAATTTACTCCTAACAATACCTAGAAAATGAAGTACCTTGCATAACTGCATGACAATTTATCATCATTATGGTGTATTTAAATCACTTGTTATGGCTTAACTGAAATATCATAAGGAATACTCCTATAAAGAAGTAAATAAAGCATAGCTGCTCTTCTTTTTTCTTTAAAAACATAATGGTTTTGTAAATTAAATATTAAACATAGTCAAAAAAGGGTATTAGGGACATGTGCCTAAGCAAGCTTGAATGAGTTAACTTTCCTTCTTACACAATGCCTTTTTTCTTTTTCTCTTTTTTGTATCTGATTAAACACCATTTTTTGGTACTTTCCTCTCCACTAGTATTTCCACTATAAGGTTATTCTAAAACCCCTAACATTGTGCTGAAAACGATCTATGCTCCTATGCAAAAGTTGCCCTACTTCAGCAATTTTTCTTCTCTCCTGGTCCTCTGATGGATTCCTGGAGAACAGTCAACTTTTGATTTTGCTAATTAAAAAAAATGCATCTTAGAGATGCTGCAACTCTAAGCAAGCAGACTGTAGATCTAAGTAGTGAACACAGAACTCACTCGCCAGATTTTCCCAACTTTGGAGAATTGATCAAATTTTATTCAGTAAATCTTTATAGTATAAACCTGCTAATAGTGTTCATTCCTAGATCACCTCTGAAATTTTACATTTTCCTGTTCTGGTTTGATTTGAGCTCTTCTGGTAAGAAGTTTTATTAAAAGTTTGAACAAACATCACATACACCTTTCCTCACAGCTGAATTACTCTGGTAGCTCAGAGTAACACCTAATTAAATAGCTTCCAACCACTTCAGACAGGTGAACTTGTAGCAGATTTCCATGTTACTTGTCTCAGAACAGACAAACACCTTTTTTTGGACTGCATTTCATCCATTTCATTTATTGCTCTTGGTTTTTTATATCACTGAAATATTGTAGAAATGAAGAGGGAGACTTGACCAAGCCTGCAGTGACAGCACAAGGGGAAAGGGTTTTTAACTGAAGATGGCAGGTTTAGAATTGACTTAAGGAAACAATTCTTTACAATGAGGGTGGTGAGACAGAGAATCAGGTTGCCCAGAATATCTGTGGATGATTCTAGATCAGTACTTAGACCTCTCCATTAGGATTTATTACCCCATTTTTCCTCCCAGTCTTCTCATTGCTTCATTGGAAGTGCTGGACCCGAAGCTTCTAGTTCCTTCAGAAATCTGATATGAAGTAACCACTGACACTTACACAAACTCTTTCAGGCCATTCCATAAGAGGTTTTGTTGATTTATTTTCACTTGAGGGTGTTCTCTTTATTCTTAGTATATTTCCTCTGATATCACTACCGACGTGGTTGTATCTGAAACCTTCTCTGTACAAGCTTTTCATTTCAGTTTTGAGTAACCAAGGCTTGGGTAGGAATTAGAAACAACATCTGTTTCAAAACACATCATACAATAGTATGTTTTGACATGAGAGACCATTATTCCTGTGCCAGATGCCCTATTTCCATCAAGTTAGTCCATTTTTTCTGAGTACTACCCCAGTCCCTCAACACTTCCCAGGAATTAAAGCATGTTGCTTGCTTGACATTGCCAAAATATCCCCCAAAACAGCCTGCACACAAGCTGCTAAGATATGAAAGTGTTCCCACCTCTCTTGGATCTTAAAAATAAAAATGAAAAACCTGAAGATTTTTCTAAATGGATGAGAAAGGTCGGTTACCTTGCAAAATCCATTTATCACCAGATTGTTTCTCAGTTTTGGTCGTCCTGTGAGTCAGACTGTGAATTTCTACCTTACAGACAGCTTACTCTTGAGATTTCCTGGCCAATGCTCTTGCTTTCAACTTTCCAATGATGACAATGGCCAGACTACCACAATGCTAAAATAGAAATAATTGCAGAATATTTTAGTTTGGTGAATGAACACAGTAGCATTCATCATTTTTCTGAAGGGTAGGCCCTTATACACCCTGCTGAACTCTTTGCATCTGGAAGCTTGCATCTATTTAATATAAATTATTCTATCTAGGGCCTAGGAAGGGTTGTTTATTAAAAGAGGAAGTATAACTATTTCCTTACAGTTCCTCATTAAGTTCAGTCTTTGAAGACTCATCCAAGACAGCCTTAGAATTTCAAATATAGGGAGGCAGCAACATTGTAGGACTGCCTGGCTAAAACCAAACTCTGAAAAACTGTCATGTGTGCAGAGATCTGACTCATTTTAACTAAGCCCATGGGGACAAGATTGTCCAGGGGACAGCCTAGAGGTGCATCATTTATTCACTAGTAGACATTACAAAATATTTTCCTGTGTATTTGGGATGCAGTGATCTCACACTGCTGAAATCCCTTAGAGTTAATCACATGAATTATGGAAAGAAAGATTTAATATTGTCTAAGGTCAGGCTAGAAACTACAAAATAAAATCAGTGTGTTGCTTCAGTAATGTTAATATGCACAAAACATAAAGCTGTGAAAACTGATTATGTTGGTGCTCTCTAAAACATACAGTTAATTATTAAGATAATTTCTTTTTAAAGTAATGCTTCCATAAGATGCTTTGTGAAACTTAACCAGACTGAACTTCCAAACAAGCTGTCATGAACCATATGTTCATAAAACACTTCAAAAGACTTTTAAATCAACATCTTCCATTGATTCCAACTACCTCTGAGGGACAATTTAACACCACCTTCACTTCTGAGTTTTTTAGCTTTCTCTGAGTACAATATTCCTACATGCTGCAGGTAGGCACAGAATTTATTGTGGGTCCACATCAAGAGGTGTAGCATTTTTTACCAGTAAGTAAATGATCAAGACTTTGTCTACAGCCCATCCCTTTTCTTATTTATGCCCTGAGCAGCATCCAGCAGCAGTGATTTTAGTTCTCCTGTAAGCACATACTAGGAAATAAAATGCACTGCATTGTGAAAAGGCATCCAAGTACATTTAAACATTAAAACTGTACTAAATTCACATTTTTTATGAAGATGGGAAGAATTAATGAAATTAGTGAATGAAATAAAAGAGTGAATGAAAGCAAAAAGCTATTTCTAGACTTTTTTCCATGGTGAAGCTTGAAAAATGCATGTTTCTTGGAACGCTACTGTTAGTGATATTAGAATTCATGTATAATCATTGATTTTCAGTTATTCAGTTAGTTGCTATGGAGAAATAAAAGCATTTTCTTGATATAGTAAAACCTCTAGCACTTTTTAATGTCTACAGTTCTAAATTCCTAAACCAATTTTCTCCAATAAATCTTCCCTCTTATACACATGAGGGTCATCAGGAAAAGACGACCTGGTGCTCACAGTCAGTGAAGAAAGTTATGTTTATTTTGCTTTATGTAGGAGAATTCAAAAAAAGTTTCTGTTGTGAAAATTGTTTACAGCATCCAAAGTGTCAGGAGCCTCTTGTTTCAGGAGAATTTCTCACTGAATGCAGGAATATCCCAATCCCAGCCTATTCCAGGGTCAATCAGGAGCCTATTTCAAACCCAGTCTACTTCAAGTTCAATAAAATCTTGTGCACACATTTGTACCTAAGATAATTTTGCTATGGAAAGCAGAAGAGTACCATCAAAACTGATAACTGTTGGGTCCCAGGCTTTTGCTTGCTTGCAAAGTCAGTGACATAAATCAAATAAAGATTGAAAAAATCCTGCACAGGCAGCAGCCACAGATGACTCCATCAGATCATTTCCAACTTCAGCCACAGATCTTGCATGGCACCCACCTTTGAGGAGATTTGGTTCTCCTCATTAAACTTTGCAGGCTCTGTTTCCTTGATTTGATGATATCAATGTATTCACCTTAAAACCACATCTACGCCTACATTTGGTTTGTTGCCCAGCTGTAAAAAGAAAGTATGTCATAAATTTTAAAGAAGATTGAACCTGGTGGTGTTGAGCAAGATGATGCTTTTCAATTATGTATGATTTACTCACCTGCCTAACAGACAACTTCATTTTACAGAGATGTCCTAAATCTTAAAATCAATTTTAACAATGCGTTTAGAACTCTCACTCCAGCCTTTGAAGTATCTTCTTTTTTTTGATCCCTCATGTCTTAAAGAGTTTTCCCAGTCACTTAATTATATGAAATAAAATCAAACTATTCACTACAGATCACTTTTTCCCCTCTCTATGACAATTTTCAAAGGTAACTTCTTACCCTCAAACCAAAATTTCAGTGTCACCGACTTTTGATTCTACTCTTTGCCTTGTATTTAATGAAAAAAGGACAAGATTGTCAAATTTACATGAAAAATTATTTCAATATGCTTTCATAATTCTAGAGATGTAATATTAACTCTTATATGAATTAAATATGCCAATTCTAAAAGGAATGTTGGAGTACAGCTTCTACAAATTTGAATAAGAGCCAGTCATTTTTTTAATCAAAACCATGTTAAATATTCATTCATGTTTCACTGTGAGCACTTATAATAAAGTAAACCCTTCAGTGTGACCATCAATATAGCAAAATCCTTGCATAATCACAGAATCAATTTTATTGCATAAAACTAAGCCAAATTTTTAGCCAGTTTATGCAAAGGCTATGTCACAATGATGGCCAGTAGTAAAGAGTTCATATTAAAACACAAGTTATTGCTAACATACAGAAAAACAAAACTCAAAGCAAAGCCACGTTGTAAATATAAACAGTGTAATGATGAAAAAAAAAATCAGCTGATACTACAATATTACAGTATTTTCAAGTCTTATCATGTTTCCATGCCTGTAAGAATTGAACAGGAAATCTATTCTGGCACTGAAAGAGAATTTAAGTCCAAAGACAGTGGGTCACATTCTCCAAGTGCATGTACAAGGCACACATATCCCCTGGCTGTCCAAACATTTCAACAGCTCCTTATTACTCCCACCTACCAAGCAATAATAACAATCTCTTAATTCCTCTTCCATCCCACACATTATTAAGGAAAAAAATCATCCTGTATTGCCACGATACAGAGTCTGGAGGGACTGTAGGACCTGCAGGTAGGGTTACCTGGCTACAACACTACCAAAGATTTAACTGCTGAATATTCAAAAGTATGGTTAATTAAAAGAAGCTAAAATGTCGCATTGTCTTCAATTTTCATTTTTTGCTCTAGTTTTCAAGTAAAATCGGGCATTTAACCAAAATGTCCTTTTCAATGATCTCTGCAGTAAGCTACAGCTTCCACATGGACATACTTAGTGTGTTATACAAAAGAGATCATTGAGAAAAATTTAAAAATAAAGTTAAGTAAACTTCTGCAAAACTGAACTTTTCACTAAGAAATATCATATATAAGTGGTGGCAAACCAAATATGCAATATCCCATAGGATTTCCCTTTCCCTGCTTTCCTCAGTGTAGAAAATTAAAATGTACAACACCATCAGTCAACAGACTGTGCTTCAAAAGATTTTGCAGCTATGAAGCAGAGAATATCACAGAGTTTTGTCTGAAAACTCAAGTAACTGGGTCTCTTTAACTGAATTAATCAGCAGCCTGAGAAATAACAAACTCCACAGGAGATTTTTTGTAAATCAGTGCTATGTTCATGTTTTTCGACCAGTGCATCAAAGATCACTATTCAGGCAGGAATTCCAGGCACAATTCTGTGATTCACGAAGCCTCTTTTACTAAGAAAATAGTGGAATTTGGGATAAACAGAATTAAAATGAGCAAACCAAGGGTAGGGAGAAGAAGGAAGGAAAACATGTTTTTCATCCTTACAGTAATGTCCTATACAGAAGTGCTAAAGGAAGATTTTCCACCACAGAGCACAGGTTACAAACCTGCTGATGGTCAAAGCCACTCTGCAGAGGTAAGAAGTGACCAGCCTGAGCTAACAACACACATCTGAACACAAACCACTCCTTTTACTGGTGAGACCCAGAGAAAACACACCCAAATCCTGTGAATCCCCTGGAGAACTGAGGCCAGGTAAGCTTGAGTTCAGAGGGAGCTGATTATGACTAAAGTTGGGCATACTTACAACAAACTACTTTAAACCATTTTTAATCTTATCATCTATAAACAAAGTGTTCACAGGTTTGAACATTTGAGTTGAGGGTGGTCAACATGCTTGAAAAAACACAAACACTTAAAAGAGTACACAAATAATAGAGTTTGAGGTCATTTCACTTTTAATAATTAACACAGGCAATAGTGATGGATCATTGTTCCTTAAAGTTGCTTCTCATTAGGTCATCAAAGTATTAAAACACGGAGCATAGAGTTAAATTTGCTGTAAAAGCAAAAGCTTTGGCAACAATTTGCTGTTGACCAGGTGACTTTATCTGAAACTTGTAACTCACATAAAAGTGTTGGGGATAAAACATCCCATGTTCCAAAGCCTCTGTACAAGCCTTGTTGAGAACCTCAGACAGAAGTTGCATTATTACGACTTTTCAAAATTAATTCAATTTTTCATTGTGGGAGCATCATTCTAAATGGAAAATTAAGACAAGTAATTCTTCCCTTCTACTCAGAATAAAAACACTTTCAGCACCTCAAAAGTTAGTAATGCAATTGTCTGGACCATAATAAGAAATATATCACAAGGACATTACCATTCATATGAAAAAAAAATTTAGAGAAATTACCTTAAAAACACACACTGTAAGAAAAAGGGGAAATTTAAGTAGCAGCCACCTCTCATACAAGACAACTAGGACTGAAAATTACAGGAAAAAGTGTGCAGTCAGGTTTCATATTTACTATCACCAAACAACAGTGCTTAAAATAAAACAGATATCAATTCTACATTTATCTTCAGCTAAGTAAAACAGCTAAAGGAAAATAAAATTCCTATCAAATTCTCTGCTATCACAGATTGTCAGTAAATGAAAACATTATCATTCTCATGCTGCTGAAAGCTACGAGCCAGTAGATTCTCTAAAAAAGATCATCAATCGATTTTGACACCACTCACCCCACTGGAGAGGAGCCAACTGTAGATGCTCCAGGACCAGCTGATTAAGAACCCCTTCCACACTTGCTTCTCCTTCACGCTTCAAGGAGGGGTAAATTGGAATTAAGGAAAATTTTGTTTCAGAGGGGAAAAGGGCATGGGATATCCACAACTTTTATTATTGCAAATCAAAACTGCAATCTACAGATTCATTAAAGGTTAATGCTACATATGGTTTATTAACCCATAAATTGACCAACAGTAAAAGTACAGCAGCTGATATCTTCTGAAAATAAAAATTTAATTCTACTGAGGACTATTAAAGCAAAGGTAAAATATACTTGAACCATAACAAAACATGAGGGTAAAAGAAGTCTGGGAGTAACAAAAATGCAAAACCTTTGAGTATGTGGTGCAGGATGAGAATCCAGAATGATGAATTAGGGACAATCTAAAAATAAAGAGGTTTGATAGGGCAATAGAAAACAGAACAAAATTTAATAGGGCAACAGAAAACAGAACAAATGTCTGCTGGGATAGCCCTGACTGCTGACTTGGTGCCACTTCCATGGGAGTACAGGAATGCTGCACAGTGACAGTGACATTACCGAGGGTAAACACCAGACCAGAACTACAGGCACAGAACCTGCAAGCTTCCCTTTCTATCCTGCATGAGCTCAGAAACAGGCATAGATTGAAAAGAGAAAAAATTAGGAAATTGTTCTTACTCTAAGGACAGCAGAGCACTGAAACAAACTGTTGTGGACAGAAGAATCTCTTTTAAAAGGATTTCAAAAAAGGTTATACACATTCTAAAATAAAAGCATAGGTAATACCCAATGTCATGTCAGTATTATCCATTTAAACAAATTAACAATAATTTCATGTGAAGAGTCAATCATGATGACATTTATTTGTAAAAGGAAGAGCACTAAATTTCTTCTTTCTAATTCCCTGACAGGAATTAAGGAATAAGCTCCTAGTGAGATTCATCAAGATTTCAACCAACTACTCCAAAAGTGCTGGAACCCTGGTCCTCAAAAATATTTAAAAAAAAAAAGAAAACCTGAGCTTTTATCAACTGCTTCTAAATGTGCTCAGTCCTTTTTCTGTAAACTCTGGAAAGGGACACAGATCATCTGACTGCTGAAATATATATTCACCTGTGTCAGTTAAAAGAAAATTAACAAGCACTGCAGATAACTGATTTCTACCACAGGACACAATCTTGCAGGGCCTCAAGAGATTTAAAGAAAAGTCTTGAAAGCTCAGAAAAAAAGCAAATCTAACAGTGATTGAGACTCAAGAGCTCAGATTTGATAGAAGAGGAAAATCAATACTGAGTACAGGATTCTTGCCATTATTTTTTAAAATATTCTCATTATGCCCTGAAAAATGTCATATATAGCACTTTTTTTTTTCTCCTAAAGAGACCAAAAATAAAGAAATCACAAACCTCAAAGAGTCTGAAAGCTGGAAACATCATTAAAGAAAAGCATCTATTTGGAAAACTGAAGGTAACAGAATATCACCTTAAAAGAGCACTGCTGCTGAAAAATAAGACAACACCAGCACAACCCAATAATTTCCATAAAACACACTAGAGGGTAGAGAATAATTTGAATTTATTTCACAGAAACAGCAGATAAATAATTCTGTTATCACATCTTTAATCTAAGGACTATAAGTGAGAGAAAACACTAATAAAAGGCAGTATTTTAAAAGATGCTTTAAAACAGAGTGGCTGTCATTAACTGTAACATTAAACTAACTTTACTTTAATTTACTTACAGCAGACTCACAGTGGTGCCTGGAATATTACAAATTTTCCCAGTTTAGGGCTTCATGGAAAGCTTAATGTCTCAAATAACACCATAAAAGTACTATAAAACAGGTGATTCTCCATTCTTTATGGTTGGTAAATGCTACCAAAGCAGATCCATGTATTCAGATGTAGAATATCCCCCCTGGAACATAAAACAACAGGAGGCAGTGAGGCAAATCTGGAGTGCTGTGTCCATTCAGGGCTCCTCAGGACAGGAGAGACCTGGAGCTCCTGGAGCAGGGCCACTGGAGGACAACAAAATATGATTTAAGGACTGGAGCATCTCTCTTGCAGGGAAAGGTTAGGGAGCTGGGGATGTTCAGCCTTAAAAAGAGAGTGAGAGGGAACCTCCTCCCTGTCAGTGTCTGCAGGGAGGGCTCAGAGCAGGGCCCAGGCTCTGCTTGGTGTGCCCAGCAATGGGACAAGAGGAACAGGAAGGAGCTGATGCCCAGGAAGTTCCACCTGAACATGAGGAATAATTTCTTTCCTGTGCAGTGACCAGATTGCCCAGAGAGGGTGTGAAGTCTCCCTTCACTGCAGATATTCCAGAACTGTCTGGACACAATCCTGTGGCTGTGCTCTGGGATGGCCCTGCTGGAGCAGGGAGGTGGAACCAGATGACCCCACTGTGATCCCTTCCAGCCTGAATCGTTCTGTGATACTATTGGTGGGTTTTGGGTCACACATTTCAGAAAAAAATTATAAATTAAACTGAATAGCTCTTTGCAAAAGCTAAAAAATGTAAAAAAAAAAAAAAAAAAACCCAAAAAAAAAAAAAAAAAAAACCCAAAAAAAAAAACAACCCACAAGAGAAAACCCAAACAAAAAAAACCAACCAAACAAAAAAGGGGTGGAAACAAAACCAAATTAAACCAATGACAACAAAAAACTCCACAAAACCAACAAACAACAAAAAAGAAACCCAGCAGAAAATTAAAAGAGAAAATTATGAAATATCCCAAAAGCAGTTTAAGCTTTTACAGCCCAAATTTTCAGATCAATAAATTTCCTTATTGCATCACAAGCACCAAGCTCATTTTTAGCAAACTGCTTATTGTCATTTTGAGGCAAAAAAAAATTCTATAGACAAGAAATAGCTCAGTGAGTGTGCTTGTACCTTAATCTGGAGGTTCAGGGTCTTGTTTATTTGCCAAACAAATTGATGGTATTAGTTTATCTTAGATACATGGCGATGGATCGTAGAACTGATGATAAATTTCAATTTTCAAAATTCATGTGAAAGAAAAATGTAGTATTTAAATGGTTAGACCATGGACAGATTATTTGACTCATGTATTCAGGAAATAAATTTCATTTGTCTAGTGAGATCATTGAATGAAGCAGCAGAAGGGAGTCTCATGGCAAAGGAGGGAAAGGCAAGGTTGAGATGTGACCAAAGAAGTGGACTTGTTAAAACATAAAGGAATAAACACATAAAGGAATTATGTGTTCACAGAGGGATTGGGATCACGGAATTCCATAACACTGATCTTTGTCTATGACTATATTAGCAGACAATTACGTAAAATTATTCATCATAGGACAAATGCAAAACTGAACATTGCAACAAACTCATTACCTTGGAGATGAAAAGCGGCCAAAATATGCAGTAAGGAAATATAAAAGGAACAAGAGAGAAAAGCTTAACTCCAGAGTTTGCCTAAGACAAAGCCTTTAGAAGTCAGTGAAAGCAAAGGAGCTGAACAGGGGTTGCCAAGATACCCTTTTATTCTTAGCTCAAAGTCAAAGCTGATAAAAGACACCAGTGTAAGATCCAGGATTTAAAATTCATTGAAAAAGACTGCCCAGATAAACACGAGTACAGACTGCCAAGGTTAAGTTTGACCTTGCAGAATCTACCTACTTAACCAAATCTCCACACATTTTGCTGAGGTCTCACTGCCATCACAAACCTGCTCTTCTGTAGGAGCCACATTGCTGACCCAGGCCTCATTTCCTAAAGTTAAATCTCTGTTATTAACAACACAGGCATCAGCCAGGATTCGAACAGTTGACTTCTAGCACTACAGTTCATATTTAACAGTTTGAGATATTTTCATCTGCACAATCAAATCAGCCCCAGTGGGGGCCTCAGAGCTAACAAACACGCAATCACCAGATGCTGTTTGAAAAAAACAAACAAACAAAAAACAACCCAAAACCTAAAAACCTAATTTTTCACAGTTGACATCCTTATTTCACATTTCTGTAGCAACAGATTGAATATGATATAAACTGCTTCATACCAAAAACCTAAATGACAGTCAAATGAACCAGTTATTTCCTTAGGGAAAACTTTGGTCTTTTACACTCTCTGGATTGCCTCATGTGAAGCTGGGTACTCACAATTAGAACACAGTCTGTTACCTAAAACCTACTGCTTAAAAAGACAATGGATTTTAAAAAACGGCTTCTATATGGAAGTTACTCGTTTTTTCTCCCCATAGCATTCCACATCTTGCATCCTAAAAGGAATTATTTTCAATATATATGTCCTTTGTAAATAAATGCAGGTGGGAGAATGCAAATAATCATAAAAAATGGCAAATGTTCATAAATAAAAATCATACTAATTAAAAATAAACCTGCATGAATTACACATTTTACTTACAGCAGTTGCCTTATTCATATTTTAAGCTTTCTGTTTGATCACTATTGTGGTATTTTAATATTAAAACTAATTATAAGCAGTTATTTAGGGTCTTAAATAATATTTTTGCAACAATAAGCAGCAGCATAGAAATTTAAAGAAACCTTTACTTAAGTACAGAAGTTCCACAGGATGTAATAGTCTCATAACTGATGATTCATATTTAGGATCAAGACAAACTCATCAAAAGTGGAATAGACACAGAAAAGTGAATTTCAATAAGTGTTATCAGTGATTTGCTGTCCAGCAAATAAGATGACTCAAGGTTCTGTCTGATAGACAATAATTGCAAAACCCTGATTGGCTGCTTCAATGATGAAATCCAAAAACATTCATAATTTTAATGTATTTGGAAAAGATGTCAGTGTTCACAAACCTAACAAATGAGTGGACCTTAAGAAAATCACTGGGATGAAGTGATGAAAAGTTCCAAGTACCATCCTAGAAGAAATCAACAAATCTATAAATGGAAGTTGGTAATAATAATTCAGTCAGTTATGCTGGACCACACGCAAAAAAAAAAAAAAAAAATCAATCAGACAATAGAATTAAAGAATAGTTCTCAGAGAAAACATCATTTCTGAAACCTGGAAGGTACATTTTTATTCTGTGAGAAATCTCACCTGCAGTATTGCCTCCAGCTTTGGATCCCACATATTGAGAAAAATAGAGCTGTAGTGCAGAACAAAATCAGCAATATGACTGAAAGAAAATGTGCTTTGAAAGAAATTCTGGCAATTAGGTTTAAATATGGGAAACAAAAAACTTAGGAAGGGACACAAAATACAATTCAAAAAATGTAAGGAAACATTGCAAATAGGACAGACTTCCTATACATCACAGATATTAAAGCTGAAGTAAGAAAAAAAAGTCTAACTATTAGAAAAGTAAAAAATGGAACATGATATTTAAGGTGGCAGTGGAAGTCTGTCTCACTTTTTTAAGGCTGTTAGGGACAACTTTAGAATATTTTCAAGAAAATGACCCCAAAATGTTATAGTCTCATTTCACTGAAATTGCAATTTCTTCACAGTACATTAGAAAATTTCTCTGACTGCAATCAAACCTGGGGATAGCAGAAGATGGAAGGAAAGAGTTTAAGTTTTCAGAAGTCATTCTCTAACCCAGCCCTCTGCCCAGCTGCACAAATCACAGAATAATTTATATTGAAAGGCAATTCCAGAGTCACTGTCCAGCCCTGTGCTCAAACCATGGAAAATACTGAAATTGCACCAGGCTGTTCAAGGCATTGTCCAGAATTTTTTAACATCTTCAAAGACAGCAATTTTACATCACTTTTGGACAACCTGTTCCAGTATCTGAGCACCCTCATTGTGAAAAGGAATTTTCCTAGTACCTAATTGGAATTTAGCAGTCTCCTCATGACACGCCTTGCTTGAAGGGTCGGATGAACTTTGCTGACTGCTGTAACTCTCATGCTTTGAGGAAGCTGCTCCTGGAGGCCCAGCAACTTTACTGGGACCAGGGCCAGCATCCTTTCCAATCCTGCCTTCCCCAAAGCCTCTCCCAAGTCCAGAGTCCTTATCCTGCCACGTGCCCTCCTCACTTCCCTCAGGATATTGAGCTCCATCATCTCAGGACAACTGTAGCCAAGGCTGACACCAAAGTTCCAACTCTCCAGCTGGATCATTTGTTCAGGGAGCAGATTCCACACAGCAAGTACCAAGTAAAACCATCCAACACCTGTACACAGAAATTGTCTTTAAAGTATTTCAGAAATTACTGGACTAGACTAGACTTCTTACAATCCTTAAAGAAAAGTTCATTCAGCTTTTCTTGTTTAGGTGGTCTGTAACAAAAACACAGCCCCTCACTCTGTTGGACAACTTTGTCCTTGGTCAAGAAGCTTTCAACTGTCTCATTCCTCTTTTCCTCATAATTTCCTGTGCAAACTCTAATTTCTCCTCCACATGATTTTACAAGTCCTGGTGTAAGCATCTGACGTGGGCCTTGGATCACACCTCAGGGTAGATTCTGTGATGTTAACTCACTTCAGCCCATCACTTTCCCATGTCATGCACACAGTCAGGACAGAAACGTTATCTGGGGAGTTCTAAGTAGTTCAGAGATGATGGATAACAAAGGGATCACTTGGCATTAGCATTCAAGAGACTTGCAAAAATACTTCCTCTAGTAGGAAATATCAGTAATTTTAGCCCTTTGTAATTTTGCAAATACTTTTCCTCTCTTGGCTGCACTGAGGCTGACTCCTGAAGCAAAACAAGGCTCATGCAGCTGAACTATTCATCCATTTCTCTGCCTGTCTGTCCATCAGTATAAACTCTCCTGACCCGTATCCAATTATTCTGATGGGAGCAAAATATCTCAGAAACCAAGTTTCTTAAGCTTAGCAGAATGGAGAGAAGATTTTTTTTTTTTTTTTTTTTATTGACTGGTTCACATCTAAATATTGCTGGAAGAAATGAAAAGATGAAGCCAGAGAGGTTCAGGTTGGATATCAGGAAGAATTGCTTTATGGAAAGGGTTATCAAGCATCAGAAGGGAGATGGTGGAGTCACCATTCCTGGAGGTGTTCAAGAAAGGACTCAGTATGGCACTCAGTGCTGTGATTTAGTTGATGGTTTTCAGTCAAAGTTTGGACTTGATGATTTAGGAGGTATTTTGAGGTCTTTTCCAACATTAATGGTTCTACAATGCTATGAGAAAGACTAACTCTAGCTGGGATGTGATGCCTGGAAAAGAATGTACACATTTCTTCAAGGATTTTTAAGCACATGGGAACCTTGTTGCCCTTCATTAATTAAATGAGTTTTAGTTCCTGGAACAGAGAATAATCATAACAAGTATTAAAACCACAGAAACTAACATGTTGTACTGAATTTAACACAATATTCTACTGGTTTCTAAGGTACTGACTTTGATGTCAGCCACAATGGTTCTAGGATCAAAACTGTCCAGAACACAGAATGGATGTAAACAGTGTTGCCCAGCAACTGGAATGAGTGAGGATGAATTTTTACACCTTGACAAAATGATTACAACTATGCACTCAATTCCAGTCTAAGAATTCATCTGTGCTATCACAGAATATTTATATCTTTCCAAAACACAGACATTTTCTAAGTGAGTTCTGGTTAAATATTAACATTTTCACATAAAAGGAGCTCTCTCTGAAATTTTGCTTGGGGAATCTGGACTGAACCAGGCATTAGAAATCTCATTTATGTATCAAGCCATGCCTTTGATAAATCCTGATCTGATTTAATCATTACAGGATGTTTAAGGGTGGAAGGGACCATTGGAGGTCATCTTATCCACCCCCTGTTCAAGCAGGGTCCCCAGAGCATGGGATTGTGTCCAGGACAACTCCCAAATATCTCCAGAGAAGGAGACTCCACAGCCTCTCTGGCCAACCTCTGCCAGTTCTCGGCCACTCTCACAGTAAAAAAGTTCTTTCTCATAATAATTAGTAATGAAACATCATTTCAGATCCCTGGATAGAAGTACAGTTAAAAGTACAAACAGATAAAGCATGATTTGATTGCCATTCTTCTCTCATCTTCTGCCACCCCCTATCATGTGAATTCGAGGATGATCTGAGTGAAAAATATAAATCTCCTGGGAAGTGCTGAGTACCATCACATGGCTTGGGGGACTGTTTGCTGTACAGAATGTTTCCTGAAGAAAATCATGAGAAAAAGTATTTTTGACAAAGCAAGCACAAGATTTTTTTTTTTAGAAATCATGAAATTTATAGCAACACCATTGGTTTATTTTAACTCTAAACTGAATGCAATTTCTTGTTAATAATCATAAGGCAATATTTTACTGCATTTAGAATTATTGTGGGGATTTTATGTTTAGAATGACTAAGTCATCACACAAGTCCTGTCTAAGCCTTAAAAAGCCACCCAAGTTTAGATACATTACTAAATCTATAAGGAGGACTTGGAAATAAATTATTCTAATATGTTCTGATTTATCCAAATTTAATTAAATCTATGCAAACTCTCTAAATCCAGCTTCATTAATTTCTCCATGATTCAGTTCCTTGGTGTGGGGGAGAAGAGAAAAATTTGACTCCACAAATCTACTATTCATCAATCCTAACTACACTTCCTCAGTTCCCTAAAAGCTGGGAAAAACACACAGGATTTATGACATGCCCAGTGACTCAGAAAAAGCCATTACAGGATGACCCAAGCATCGCCTAAATAATATACAGCACAATTAACCTTAAACAGTCTATAATTATGATAAGCTTCATAGTTCTAATTACTTCTCTTTTCAGTAACACTGCCATGAAGTGAGTTGAATTATAAAATAAAATGTATCAGAGGGCATCTATTTATATACTTTTAAAGCAAGTATTTATGAAAGGATATAATTTTCCAGCAAATATCCAGCTTGCTGTTAATCTCCAGACCTCTTGCTTGTTGCCTTTCTTCTTCCAGCTGCTTTGCATTCGCCAACTGTGCCCCATCAGTTGGGGATTCTGGGAAGCTCTCGAAATTGAACTTGTCCACTTGGATAGCCATGCTGTAGGAGAGGAAAAGAAAGAAAAAAGCCAAAAACATCATTCCTGCTGATATTATTTCTGCAGAAACTGCAGACCACTGTGAGCACAGGCACTACAATACCTATATATTGGTTTCAGTGGCACCCAGTCTGTAATTAATGATAAATAAACCATATGGTTTATGCTACTGAAAACAGAAGTCTAAGCCTGTTGATGGTAAAAATGTTTTAAAAATCATCAATCAACAACTTAATGACTTTGTGAGTGGTGCACAAGACATTTATTTTGCAGTTGCAAACAGATGATCTCATTGTGGTTCTGTGGAGGTTCACCTGCCTCCACTCTTGGTAGGCGGAAGCTCCTGGTGTGCTCAAAACTTGCTGAAAAAAGCAACAAGACTTGGCCAAAAGCTGAGGAATATACTATTTAAAGTTGTTTATTAATTCCAACCCATACAAAAGGGAAGCAGAATATTATATATGGAAGTGTTTCCTGAAGTGAACTATAACACACTTGGAGAGTCCATTGGTTTCACAAGGCAACTTCCTCACTTTTTCTTGCAAAACTCAGGAAGGAAAAACAAAATAACCACAGAAGTAGGGCCTCAATTTGGCCCTTTAATTTTTTTAAGAAGATACTTCTCTCCTGCTTTGTCCATCTTCATGAATTACAGACCATATTAATTTCAATATCACAGTAAAATTCATTGGTAGCAAATGGTTAAATAATTGCTTTATTAAATGTACGGTAAGGCATAAAAGGTAATCAAATTAAATACAGTACACTATAATGCATACTAAATACTGATATGTTAAATTAGAATCACTAATCTAATATAAAAGAGAATTTAAACCAGCTCACATCACATGAAATGTGGTTATGGAAGATCTAATATACTATGCTGCCAAAACAGCTTTAATTTCCTGAATTGTCTGAAATAGAAAAATAATTAGGGAAGAATTAAAATATATTGCTCTTGAGATGACTTTGCACTTAAGGAGACCAACAACAGCTTTGAAAACCATTCAGGATGAAATGCACCTACAAACTCAGAAGCAGTCTGGGAAGGACATTTCACAAAAACACATGATTACTATTATCCTTTTATCTATTTCTCCACATAAAGAGGAAAACATATTCTATGAATGTTGCCAAAAGGAAAACACCAGTAACAAATGTCAACAAGAAAGAGCTTTGAAATCCCTCCAGACCAGTAAATACTTTCTATAATTCTCATTAATTTAAAAGAATCTTAACCCCAGAAGAAACTGGGTGAAAATAGATGGCAATTACAAGGAATAATCTAGAGCTTGTGAAGTTTGCAGTGAGAAGATGAATTCAAATAGGCTTTATAAACACTGAGCAAAAACTGACATCTGAGGAGAAGATTCTGAAGTTCCCCCTTCACCATTCTAGTGGAATCCATGCCCGTGGCGGGGGGGGGTGGAACTAAGGTCCCTTCCAACCTAAAGCATTCTATGATTTTATGACAAAAACTTTCAAATACAGCACTCAGGAAAAGGTTTCTACAAGATCCCACTTCTGCAGCCTGCATCTTTGCTGATCCTCACATCCCAAAGGTGGAGGAATCAATCTGTTCCCCTCTGGGGGGCAGGGGCGGGGGGGTGGGGGGGTGGGTCTTGCATATTTTTAATGTAGCAAGAGATCATTTAAAATTCTTCATTTGTATGCAGAGGCCATCAAGTGCTGGGCATATTCAAAGCTAAACATGAGTTATAAAAGTGGATCACAGTAACTGCCAGAATCAAGCCAGAAATAAAGACCATAATGAAAAACACCCAGATACAATCTGAAGAGTGGATTCCAAAGAAAAATTACCAGGCCTGAAACTATGACTAACAACATCAATTCTTACTGGCATTGAAGCATGATTTGATTCTGCAAAGGCAGGATGGGTTTCCTGGATTTTGCACAGGCAATGCACATGGAAGATGCAACTGGAATATTTTGAATTTCATAGTCTTTGTTTCCGAGATCACTCCACCCCTCTGTGGTACATGAGCAGATGCAAACCCAGTACTTCATTTCTATGATATACACAACAATGCTTATATTCTCACAGAAATACAATTAGTTTCCTATAGCCATATTTTAACAAATTATCTTTGCTTCTGGACAGCCAGAAGTATTTAGAATACGTCTCTGAAAGGACCAGGAAAATAGATCCCATCTAATTATTGCTGCACTTTTCTAACTGATTGATATTTGAGAAAAAACTCCTGCCTAACAATATTTAATATGAAACTGCAGTATTCAGATTGCATTCCTCTGTTGAAGGATTGTTGCTGGCAATATGGTAATTTTTGTCTGGAAATTAAATATGCATGTAAGCACTTTGTACCCCAACAGCCTCCAATAAATCCACATCAGCTTTAGGAATACAGCCTAGATTGCTCTTAACTGTTCATCGTGCATCTCTGCTTGAAGTAACTTTTATTAAGCTCAAAGTTATGGAAAACTTTAGTAAACATGGCTCTCAGTACTCAGAGACTCTATGAAGTTTTCAAATCTTCTAACCATGTTTTTATTTATAATGTTTATATTGCATTTAGCACAGTGGCACCTCATGTCACATGAGAAGCTACAAAAACACCCCCAACAACACACTTGCCAGCTAGAAAGTGAAGAGTCCGAGTAAAAGAGAACTACAAAGAGAAAAAAATCCCACAAAGCAGTACTATGAATGCAGCTCTAGGTAGGATCTATGAAAGCAATAAACAGAGATAAAATAAAATGTTTCAAGACTACAGTTCCTCTCAAAGTAAAGCACAACAGAATTAAATCCATGCTCTTTTTCTTAAATGTATCAGCCTTTTATCATCTGTATTCTGCTTCCTCTTTTGCTAAAAATATCCATTTCAAATTTTGTCTCTGCATTTTTTATCTGTAACGTTGCTACAGTATTTTTTCCTCAGCCTGTGGAACATGTAGTACATGGAAAGGCTTTGCACAAGAATCAAAACAAAAAATAAATACCATAACCTAAATCAGTCATTCATCCTGAAAAATGTACCCCTACTCAAATCCAGCTTCTTCACTTTCTTTTTAAATATGAAGATTTCTGCCATCTCAAGAGATACATTTCACCAGGGAGGTGTTAGCGAGTGGACAAACAATTCACAGAGCCAGCTGATGCAAGGAGAAAATTGATAAGCTGGACAATGAATTACAATCACCAACTGAAAAAAGATCCTTTTTAAGTGATCTCTAGAGATCACAGGGACCTCACCCTGAAGAAGGAGAGGGCAGGGAAAGGCAACCTTTTGAACATCACCAACTTTGTCACTGAGCTGAACATCAGAATAATGAGACTGAAATGTATTTTAGCCATAAAAGTCATTCTCTGCTGTCTTCTGCAGTTACTTTGAGACCTGTTTCCTGTCAAGAGTTCTCTGTACTTCTCCCCAAATTTGTCCTTGCTTGTTGTGATATACAAGAGTCTATAGAATCTATATGAAAAAAGGTAAAAATAGACAATTCAGTCTGAAACAGGCATTCAATTTATTGCAAACAGCCAGGATAATGACGGCTCACATTGTGCAAGGGCACCTGTTCCTTGCCCTTCACAGTAATTATGTATCAGGGAAAATAGAGAAGATCTTAAAACTCAAAACTTTAGAAATAAACTCATCCCAGGAAAAGGGACTAGAATTCCATTTCAACTTCTTTGCCTCATGGGGAGCTATCCAAATTTCCTACTAGATGAGTTTTCAATAAATAATGAGATATTTGTTTAAAAACACTGCATTATGCAAAAAAAAAAAAAAAAAAAAAAAATCCAATCCTGCAAATGCAAAACAGGTT